>PYXC01000813.1:2900000-2917500 GCA_015244755.2 Tenualosa ilisha
TCATTTGCCCTCGCAATTGGCCCAATTTATGGGCATTACTGACCAGGTGGTGAGAGCCACCACCGATGCCTCCACGAGTGCGCTGTGTGAGAGTACTGTTTCCCGACAAAACCAGCCTCTAGGGCTGACCTGCCGCTCAGTGCCAACGAGGTTTGTGAAAATGTGGCAGAGAGGAGAGAACAAGATGTTCACAGAACTGCATTTTTCCCCCCTTCATCTTTCCATGCTTTTTAAACCTTACCCTTGCACAGAGGCAGGCCAGGCTTACAGCATGTTTTTTTTTGTTTCTTACCTCAGTTAGGCTCAGAGAAACTCAGGTTAACCCCTACATGTCAAGGTAATGACCCATGGACCCAGCGTCCCTCAAATCAATGAGAGAATTGCATAGCTTTTGGCAGCAAGGAAAAGCTATTTACCTTAGCTGACATGAGAAATATTCTTATGAAGCCGTAATATGAGTCGAGATGATTACTGTCACATTATTTCCCCCGCCTTTATCTCATCTGTTTGGGGAAACTGGAAGTCCATAAAATAAATAATGTTTGCCATGTGACTGGCTGGCTCCCTTGTAATCGGCTTATGTGTGAATTTACATAAAATTCAGCAACCTCGGCCGCCTGCTCATGAGGTATGTGTGTGTGTGTGTGTATGTGTGTGTGTGTGTGTAATTCATCATACCCAGCTGCCCGATTATGATGGAAGAAAGAAGCTTTAACAGAAGCTTTAGGTCAATGCAGACGACTACTGAGAATCCCATGCAGGAGATCTCTCATACACACACACACACACTCACACACACACAAACACTCACACACACGAACATACATTCATTCACTGGATACACTTATATATAAATGTACCTTTACAGTCTGATACACACAGCCATTCATAGGTTATAGATAGGTAGGTAGGTAGATAGATAGACAGACAGACAGACAGACAGATAGATAGATAGATAGATAGATAGATAGATAGATACACTGATAGATAGATCCACTGCACCTCAGGCCATTAAGGATTCACACACAACATCGCAGCAAGACTGTCTGCCTAAAAAGATCTTAAACAGAACACCATCATTCATACTGTGAGGTGAATCTGTCACTGCTTTTGTTAATTTCTCTTATTTCTACATAATTTCAGCAATTACATACTCATATATTACAGTTACATTCTCTCTCTTTCTCTCTCTTGCTCTCTCTCACTCTCTATCTGTCTCTTTCTCACAAGTCACTTTAGTGCATTATTAGTGAGAAAATACTCTTTTTTGTGGCCTAGGGTTCTCTTCCCTGTGTTTTCTCAGGTTAGGAGTCACTCAAGTGTGCACACATCATTTCCTAGTTGATTACTCTGACTGTCTCACATTCCCTGCCTCCCCCTCACACACATACACACACACACACACACTCACACATATATCAAGCAGAGGTTATTTAGCAAAAGAATGACACAATGGCTCCATCTCAACTGATAAGGGTGTGTGTGTGTGTGTGAAGAGACAATGATGCAGTTGAGAGTAAAGAACTGATCTGAACTCAGTGCACCTGTGTTCACGTGGGTTAAGTGGCATTATCACAAAAGACTGCCACAGAAATAACTGCTATACGTAAATTGGATTTCTCATGGATTAGGTGACACAGTTTAAGTTCTTTTTTTTCTTTAAAGGGAGCTATATTGAAAGGCGAAGGTGTACGTGTGTGTGTGTGTGTGTGTGTGTGGTGTGTGTGTGTGTGTGTGTGATATTATGTCACCTTTTTATATATTTCTCTTTTGTCTGTGTAGGGGGTGCCCTGGTAAAGGTAAATTAGGCTTACACACATGCACACACAGACACACATGCACACATGTATCTGTTGGTGAACACATCATCACATCAGGTGCACACCCCCACTCTTGGCAAAAAAGATACATGCTCTCTGGTGCTAACTCAGAGCACAGTGATGTGAGAATCCTTCTCGACTCATCACTCCCTATTTCACACACATACACACACACACACACACACACACATTCATGACCACCCTTTGAGGCTCAGGAATCCACAAAGGCAGCTGTGGAGAAGTACCACCGCAGGAATCACTTGACGTCGGCAGCCTTCCCTACATAATGGCCATTTAATGGGGAAAGTGTGAGGCAGTGAAAAGACAAAGTGAGGGAAAGAGGGAGCAAGAGAGAGAGAGATAGAGAGAGAGATAGAGAGAAAGAGAGAGAGAAGCAGACTGAGAAGGAAAAATATATAGTCAGAATTAGGGAGAGAGAGATACGTGTTAAGAGAGAGACAGAAAGAGAGAGAGAGAGAAGTGAAAGGAGGGGGGAATGAAGTATGATAATTGAGGTCTGATACTGGCGACGGGGCCTGAACTCTATTCATCCTCCTGTTGATTCTGATGTAGTGTGCGGCGCGGACGACGTGTTAATGAACAATCATGTTTCATGGCAGCCCTTGGGCCTTCAGTGCACTCACACACACCACATTCATCATGTCACATTTAGCAGGTCTGGCAGAACAGAGAGAGAGAGAGAGAGAGAGAGAAGTGGGATACACAGAGACAACCAGATGAGAAAGAGAGAGAGAGAGAGAGAGAGAGAGAAATATGTCGAAAGATAGAAAGAGAAAGAAAAAGGGAAAGAGAGAGAGAGTAGAGTGTCAGCTCTTTTGGAGCATGGAGACAGATTATAGACCTAGTGTGTCTCAGACATGTGACTGGCCAGCACACACACACACAGTCTTAAGGAAAGGCCATACTGGATTTTAATTGGAAACAGGGCCACTGTATTGTTGGTACAAAATGCAGATGAGTTAGAAGTAAGAGAAAGGAAAATGGACTAGTGGTGAAACTGTATTCAGAGTCTGCATCAGATGGCTGCATTGACGCAAGCCTTAATTGTGCAGCGTGAAGGTGCTCACGGCTCAGCTCTCCTTGAGATAATGAAACAACAATTAATCTGAAAGCTGTTTCCATTCGCTCCCTGGCTCTGCTTTTGTGGAGGGAGAAGGAGGGAAGGAAGCACACACACATACACACACACACGCACACACACACACACACACTCACACTCACAGACACACAAACACACACACACACACAAGTACAGAGATGTACAAACACACACACACTCACATGTAGTACACAGATGCACACACACACACACACACACACACACACACACACACAGACAAACATGCATACAAACACACCCCACCCACCCCCTCCATCTCTGAGAAAGAGAGAGGAACTGAGAGCCAAAGGGGTAGAGATATGAAGAGGGAGAGAGAGGAAGGAGGGGAGGGAGGAAGAGAACAAGTAGTGTGTTGGAGGCCCACTGAGGTGTCACTAATGGTCAAAGGTCAAATGTCAAGGCTTAAACTGGGTCACCTTCTCCATGGTGTCAGTGTGCCCTTGGATTGGCAGGCAAGGAAACACATATGAGTGGTAAACGCCTTAGAACGAGGGCCTTGCCTGCCGGAGGATCAAAGCAGACAGAGTGAACAAAATAGATGCAAATTCAGGTGTATGCATACACGTGAACACACACACTCACACACATGCACACACACATGCACACACATGCACGCGCACCCACACACACACACACACACACACACACAAGCGCACACACAATGACAGGCACAGACTTTGTAAACCTGTTTTACTGTGCTAAAACTTCTAACCTTGTCTTTTTTTGAAGCCAGCCTTTGAAAATAATTCATGGAAGAAGCACAAAAAATGGTGGGGGCTTAAAATGAAAGCCTGAAATAATTAACCTTCAAAGCAGCACGGAAGAAAAAGCATGGAAGAGAACGAGAGATAGAAAGACAGACAGAAAGAAAGCAAAAGATAGATAGAGAGAGAGAGAGAGAGAAAGGAGGAGGAGAAAGTGAAGAGGAAGAAAGGAGATGGTGGCTGCATGAGTCACAGTGTTTGGATAGGTAAAGCAAAATTAATATTTATGTATTAAGCAGGCAGCATCTGAAACATTACAGGTGACAATGCTCCAGCGTCTGCCTCCATGAATTTACAGAAAAAGTCAAGTCAGACAGAGAAAGGGGGAGATAGAGAGCGAGAGAGGCAGAAAGAGTGGGGGAGAGGAGAGATTTAGGGCGAGCGAGAAACGGGTGAGAGAAAGAGAGAGGGAGAGGGAGAGGGAGAAGGAGAGGGAGAAAAGACTTAAAGAGGCAGAGCAGATGAAAGTGGGAAAGAGGTAACGTTTAGGAGATAAGGAAAAAGCTGACGGGAGAAAATGGCTTGGATGACAACAAACAGATAGTGGCTGGTATGAGGAACTGATATTGGGACAATATGCTTGCTTAAAACACCCACAGTACTTAGTCTGTGAAACCATAACACATGGTTATATGAATTTGTTTGTTATTTGCTGCTTGTGTTTATGTATGTCTGTGTGTGTGTATGTGTGTGAGTGTGTGTGTGTGTGTGTGTGTGTGTTCAGAGAGCGAGAGAGCTCATATTTGTGGTATCGTTCACCTTTTTGCAATTGTATTGCTTCATTTCATTTCCACTAATATCATAAAATACACTCTCTTCAGTGCCTCTGGACAAACCTGTGCTCTGTTGTTGTGACAGGTTCATATTCTTAAGGAATAGCTTCTTCATCTTACAGAATTTATTTGCTCTTACAGTATGTTTGTGTTTGTGTGCATGTGGGCACATTTCTCTCTAAGAGGTCATTCAAAGGCCAACACAGACAGAACACACACATATACACACACATACACGCCTCAATCCCTTCATTAACCCCTGTCACTGTGGTCGATACATTATTTAGGAGCGCCTGAGGACTACCATCTCCACTTCCACTCAGTGGCTTGACCACTCCAGCCCTCTGCCTCCTGGTTCTCTCTGCTCCTCACAAGAGAAACTCTCTCCTGCCACCAGGCTTCTTCTCCCATGGCTGCCTTTCTCCCTTAGTGGGAGAAATGTGGGAGAAATGACTGCATTGTCAAAAAAGTGCCCACCTCAAAAAAACAAACAAACAAAAAATATCTTGTTGACTTTCCATTGGCTTTTTTTGTGGTCTGATAATAACCTGTATCAACCAGCATGGTCCCATCCTGTAAAAGCCTGGGCATGAACGGCAGACTCGCAGCACTATAGACTGGGAGTCAAGTGCGCTATTAGCAAGTGAGCTATAACCTTAGCTGCAGTGTAGCACAAAACTCTGAACCCTGTACATAATCAGTGTCTATGGCCCCCCTTTCCACTCTCAACCAAACTAAAAATCAACCAAACTGCCCACTTCAACACCTCTGAACCTAAGGTTACTAGTCTTACTTACTAGCACAACTCATCAGGAGGGGAAGTTGCTACTGTCCACACTGCACTGCTATCCACCAGCTGGCTACCATTACACTATCATGAATCACAGATCACAGATTATGCAGATTATGTACTGCCACCATGGACAGATTGTGGTGTTAAGGGTTTGTGGTCATTTAACAGATTTCTGTGAGATCAGGCTGAGAAATACTGTCATTGACTTTCCGAGAAATCACTTCCTAAATCACATTGCTATTGTCTCTCTTGCCATTTATACATCCTGTATTTCCCTTATGTCCCACCGACAAGAAACATGCATCTCTCAAAGAGGCAGCCAGGAAGGGGGAGAATCGTATCAGCGCTGTGCTTGGTCGTCGACTCCAACCTACTTTACACACTCTCTCGGCGCGAGGAGACATTCTTAATTTACAGGGGGCTAAAATTTCATCAAACAACTCAGAATAGAATTTGTCTGATTAGATTTTAACCCACGGGGGGAATTTGCGCTTCGGAGCCGAAAACGACGGAGCAGCGGGGCGTCTCGAAGCGATGCTCCATCAGCGTGCTGATATAACTGTGCCACACTTGACAATAACACTTATTTCATTTTGAGATGTGGCTTGAGATGTAACCATAACTGCACAAGTACTAAGACATCCTCAGAGCGTCTCAAGAGCAGATTTTATACATAACTTTCAAGGAGCCCGTAGTGAATATGCCCCTCACCTACAGATGAGAGGCAAAGGAAAAACAGATATCATCTGACAGCAGTATTCAGACCTGCTACATGATGGCTGTATTATGGCTGTATTAACACAGCTCAAATACAAGTAGATATGCATGCATGTGCAGCAGACCTATGTTATTTATTTATTTGTTGGTTGTTTGTTTTTCATTAGGCATTCATGCACTGGAGAAAACAGCCACCTAAGACTTTTTAATTGAATGTCTTTGTTAACTGTTTATCAAGGCATTATTTGTACGTACTATCAGAGAGTAGGATTATGATGAATTCCTTAGAGACACCATGGTGACAATGTAAAGTATCAGGCTAAGTTCATATTGCAATTTGTATCTTATCTCATTCAGTAAATTCATTTCATTATTCATCTATTATATTTCCTGCGTGATCTTGTAAAATGAACACCATGAGTTCATAAACCAGGCTTTCAAGTTAGATTAGAGCTAATTGAGATCAAGCGCAACACCATCTTTTGGGGCTGAGCAATACTGTTAAAAAGGATGAACACAATCTCTTTCTTACTTTCCATTTTTGTCATACACACACGCACACACACACACACACACACACACACACACCACACACACACACACACACACACACACACACACACACGTACACACACACGCTGTGTGTGCACGGAAAAAAAAATTTACCTGGTGATGACTGGCCTTGGCCAGTTCCTGATTGGCCAGATCCACGTGTGATGATGTGGTCTGAATGTAGTCCTCAATGCTGTCTGGTGAAACACAAAGAAAAGAAGGGCACAAGTTCACACTCAGTCATGGCAGCACTCACTCATTTGTTGAACTTTGTATGGGTGCCCGCATTCTCCTCTTAATCACTGCTAAAGTGCACACTTCACAAATCACTTTCTCTCTCTCTGTCCTTGATCTCCCTCTCTAAGACACTTAATGCTGATCAATATCTGGGAACACACACATGGGCTCACATACTCACACACACACACACACACACACACACATATACACACACACATTCATGTCCCATCCATTCAGCCAGGCCAACAGTGACTAAACACCAAGTGAAAGGAATTAAGGAAATCTGGTGTGAATCAATCTATAACCCTGTTGTTCGAGGTCACCAAGTGCTGTGGGTAGGAAAAAGAAGAAAATCTGATACAACATAGACCACAGTGAACCAGCAGCTGAATGGGGCACAGTAATATACTCTTAATTTAATTTGTCTATGCTTCATTCAGTTAACGCTAGTTATCGGTTCATTACTTGGTCTATGTTGCATTCAATTTTCTGGTTCTTTTTCCTACAGACCACATTCAGTGACCTTAAACAACAGGGCTATTGACTGATTCACACCGGACTTCCCTTTAATTCTGTGCTACAGAGACATACATGCACCTTCACTCCAATATACTGTTCCTGTAAATGGGCTAATGCATAACGCAAACCAACTAAATCAAAATAGCACAACATACTAAGACACACACAGTCAAGCTACTGAACATCTCACCTACAGTATGTCCAAATTTGCCACCATTTAGAAATATGCTTCATTCTACATTGCATGTGAACAAGGACTACAAAACAGCCATGCATAGATGGACAGAATATAAACAGATGCATTATCCATCAATCAACTATAATTTCCGTTAATACATGCCGGACAGCATAAAATGAACCAATCCAAAAGAACAAACAAACTGTTCAGAGGTGACATATCTCCAAGACATTAATTATAGTCTTGTCTCTTATTCATGCTGTGTCTCACGTCTGTAACTCGTATTTAAGGTTTTGCATGAAAAAAGCAGTTACCTAGGCCTATTTCCAATTTATCTATTCAGTTTATACAATCCTGATAGATATATGTCTGCTGTGGAACGGCTACACATTTCACAAAACAGATATCTACTTCAAGCAAAGCTTATAATTAATGTAAACAAAGCAGGTTGGTGAATATCTTTACTCTTGGGATTGATAAGAAATGGGCATTTAGTGGAACATTAAAAGGAAACATTTTCCTTGAAGATAACAGAGGACTATTAAATGTTAAAGTAAATGTTGACCTCTCCCAGCCATCCCTTAGATCTTGCTCTCAACTGTTGCATAGGTGGTTTCAGCCATGGGAAAAGCTTACCCTCTCTGACATTGTCAGGTCCGCATCGGATCTGGTCACGGCCACGCCCCCTCACTCAACGCCACGGTCTCACAGCTCATCTCCTCGTTTGCACTCACCTCCTCAAGCACGATCACCTTCACCTGAGTTCTAATTGGTGTCACCTGGTCTCCACTCTACTTAAGCCTCCCTCCTGCTTCACTTGGTGTCTGGTCTCGTCGCTGTAACCTTGTTTCCTGCGTGTTCGTGTGCTTCCTTCGTCTCCCGTGATCTCCCGCATCACCACCCGCGTAAGCCTAGACTCCCCCGTTAATATTGTCCCACTCCATTTATCTTGATCTTGTAATTAGTACTGTTGTGTTTAACTCTTTAATCTCCTGTGTGTTAGTTTTGTCCCTAGCCTCTGTGCGTTGTTCTTTTCCGTTTCTCCGTTATAGTAACGGACACGACTTTTGTTACCCCCCGTTTCTTTGTTTCAATAAAGACTCTTTAGTTTATCTCCTGCCTCCGCCTGTCTGAGTCTGACAGAAGACCAGACCGTAAAATAATCATGGAGGCTCAGAACCCCGACCCCTTTCGAGCTTTGGTCGACGAACTGCGCCATAGCTTGTTGACTCACGTGACGCCGCCAGTCAGCGTCGTCGCGCCCACTCCGGACCCCCCGCCTTACTCCGGAGACCCGGAGGCTTGTGGTGGGTTCCTGCTGCAGTGCACTCTCGCCCTGGAGATGGACCCGCGCCGTTTCCCCACTGAACGTGGCAAGGTGGCGTATGTCATCTCGCGCCTGGACGGCCGGGCCCTCCAGTGGGCAGAGAGTGTCTGGCAGCAGGCGGGACCCACCACACAGTCTGTGGACGCCTTCCTGAAACACTTCCGGGAGGTCTTCCAGGCTCCGGTCGGCGACTCCACCATCCAGGAACAACTACACCACCTGAAGCAGGGTGGATCTAGCATCACCGAGTACGCTCTCCGCTTCCGGACCCTCGCCGCCGCCAGTGGGTGGAACGAACCAGCCCTGCTCACCACCTTCCGCCTGGGCCTGGAACCTGCCCTGCGCCTCCACCTGGCGGCCTACGATGACTCCGTCGGCCTGGAGCGTTTTATCCAGCTCGCTATTCGGGTGGCGCACCGGAGAGAGGGCTGCCTACCACCAGTCTCCCGTGCCGCTCCGCAGCCCCTCCGACCCGCTCCTGCCGACTCCACGCCCGAGACCCCCATGCAGGTCGATTCAGTCAAGCTCACTCCCACCGAACGACGCAGGCGGGTCGAACAGGGCTTGTGCCTCTACTGTGGGGTCTCAGGACACCACATCCGCGCTTGCCCTGTGCGCCCGTCTCGCGTCCAGGTGAGTGGAGCCAGTCTGCAACCGTCAATTTTATCTCCCTTGTTGATCACCATAACCCTGTCTACCACCAATGTCTCCCTCTCAGCCCGGGCCCTCCTCGACTCTGGCTCCGCCGGGAACTTCATAGCCGGCTCCCTCTGCCGACGCCTGAAGCTACCGCGTTGGGAGAGCCCCCACCCCTACGTCGTGCACTCCGTAGTGGGTCGGCCCATGACCCGACGGACCATCCGGCATGCCGTGGGCCCCCTGACACTCCAGATTGGCGCCAGTCACATGGAGAGTATAGACTTTCTGGTCCTCGAGGAGGCCACCGTGGACCTTATCCTGGGCCGCCCATGGTTGGTTCAGCATGCTCCGGTGGTGGATTGGGCCACCGGAGAAATATTAAAGTGGGGTGTTTCATGTCGTAACCAGTGTTTGTCTTGTCTCCCGGTTCCTAGGTCCCGTCACAGTCACTCCTCCCTGGTGGTGGGATCCACCTCAGTCGAAAGCCCACACTCGGCCCGTAGCACCGTCATCCCCCACGAATACCGTCACTTCGCCGAGGTGTTCTGTCCCGCACGCGCCGCACAACTCCCGCCACACCGGCCCTGGGATTGCGCCATTGACCTGCTGCCGGGAGAGCCAGTGCCTAGGGGTAGGGTCTACCCGCTGTCCTTGCCTGAGCAAGCGGCCATGGAGGAATACATCCGGGAGGCCTTGCGCCAGGGGTACATTCGCCCGTCGGTCTCGCCCGCCGCCTCCAGCTTCTTCTTTGTGGCCAAGAAGGACGGAGGATTGCGACCCTGCATCGACTACCGAGCCCTGAATCGGATTACCGTGAAGTTCCGCCATCCTCTCCCCCTGGTCCCGGCCGCCCTGGAACAGCTTCGTGGGGCGGTGGTGTTCACGAAGCTAGACCTGCGGAGTGCCTACAACCTCATCAGAATACGAGAGGGGGATGAGTGGAAGACGGCCTTCATCACTCCCAATGGTCACTACGAATATCGGGTTATGCCCTACGGGCTAGCCAACGCCCCCTCCGTATTCCAGTCATACATGAATGAGGTGTTCCGGGAATACCTCCACCGGTTCGTCCTAGTCTACATCGATGACATCTTGATCTATTCCCGGAACGAAGCCGAACACCAACAGCACGTGGCACAGGTACTCCGCAAGCTCCGTGAACACCACCTCTACCTCAAGGCGGAGAAGTGCGTCTTCCACGAGCGTCAGGTCCAGTTCTTGGGGTACAACATCTCCGCCCAGGGCGTCAAGATGGACCAGGGGAAGGTTGACGCCGTACTCCACTGGCCGTCTCCCACTACGGTCAAGGAACTTCAACGTTTGTTAGGCTTCGCCAACTTTTATCGCCGTTTTATCAAAAACTACAGCCTAGTGGTCGCTCCTCTCACCAACCTGCTTCGGTCCAAGCCCAAGACCCTCCAGTGGTCCCCCGAGGCGGCGCGGGCGCTCCAGGACCTCAAGGCCTCCTTCGCTTCGGCTCCTCTCCTCACGCTCCCGGACCCTACCAAGCCCTTCGTCGTGGAGGCAGATGCCTCCACAACCGGAGCAGGTGCGGTCTTGTCCCAGGAAAGCGGGTCTCCAGCCAGACTACATCCGTGCGCCTACTTTTCCCGCAAGTTTACCCCGGCCGAGCAGAACTATGACATTGGAAACCGGGAACTGCTCGCCGTCAAACTTGCTTTGGAGGAGTGGCGCCACTGGCTGGAGGGAGCCCAACACCCCTTTCGTGTCCTCACTGACCACAAGAACCTGGCCTACCTCCGTGAGGCCAAACGGCTGAACCCTCGTCAGGCCCGGTGGGCGCTATTCTTCACCCGCTTTGACTTTGTTCTGTCTTACAGGCCGGGGTCCAAGAACGTCGTGGCCGACGCGCTGTCCAGAGTCCACGGGGATGCGGACTCACCCAAGTCCCACGAGCCTATCCTGCCGGCACACCTCATCGTGAGCCCGATCCAGTGGGCTCTGGACAACCGTGTCGCCCAGGCGGTGGCCCAGGAACCAGCGCCCCCCGAGACCCCGGCTGATCGTCAGTTTGTGCCCGCCGGGCTTCGACAGGAGGTGCTCGAAGGCCTCCATACCTCCCTGGGCACTGGCCATCCGGGGGCTGCCCAGACCCTCTCTCTCCTCCGCGATCGGTACTGGTGGCCGCAGATGCACCGCGACGTCCAGAGGTATGTGGCTGGATGTGCTGAGTGTGCCATGGCAAAGACTCCCCGACATCTCCCAGAGGGTAAGCTCCAGCCTCTCCCGGTACCCCAGAGGCCATGGTCACACCTAGGCGTCGATTTTATTACTGACCTGCCCAAATCTAATGATTTTACATGTGTTTTAGTGGTGGTGGATCGATTCTCGAAATCATGCAAACTCATTCCCATGAAGTCTATCCCCTCGGCGGCGGAGACCGCCGAGGCAGTGTTTACTCACGTCTTTCGCCATTTCGGGTTACCGAGGACGTGGTGTCCGATCGGGGACCCCAATTCATTTCCAGATTCTGGCGGGCCTTCTTAGGGCGCCTGGGTGTGGCCGTCAGCCTCACGTCGGGGTACCATCCACAGACCAACGGCCAGACGGAGCGGAAGATCCAGGAGATCGGCCGGTTCCTACGCACCTTCTGCTCTCAGCATCAGAACCGGTGGAGCCACTTCCTACCCTGGGCCGAATACGCGCAGAACTCCTTACGCCAACGCTCCACCGGACTCACCCCGTTCCAGTGCACACTCGGCTACCAGCCACCCCTCTTCCCCTGGCACACCGAACCCTCCGCGGTGGTCAACGTGGAGGACTGGTACCGGGAGAGTGGTAGGGTCTGAGAAAAAGCACATCAGCAGCTCCAGAGGGCAGTCCAACGCTTTCGACACCACGCTGACGCGCGGAGAGGGCCCACACCCACTTATGTGGTTGGCCAGAAGGTCTGGCTCTCCACTCGGGACATCCGCCTCCGACTGCCCTCTAGGAAGCTCAGCCCCCGGTTCATCGGTCCCTTCGACATCGTGCAGCAGGTCAACCCGGTCACTTTTAAGTTACGTTTGCCCCCTCACTACCGCCTTCACCCCACTTTCCATGTGTCCCTACTTAAACCCTATCACGCACCTCACCATGTTTCTCCTCTCTCCTCAGCTCCCGATGCGCGGCCTGAGCCTCCTTTGCCGCTCCTGTTGGACGACGGCCCGGCTTATGTGGTCGACTCCGTCCTCGACTCCAGGCGCCGTCGAGGTCGCCTGGAGTATCTGGTGGATTGGGAGGGGTACGGTCCGGAGGAACGTTCGTGGGTCCCGAGGGAGGACATCCTGGACCCCAACCTGCTCACCGCCTTCCACGCGGAGCATCCGGACCGTCCCGCTCCCCGAGGTCGGGGTCGTCCCAGCCGGCGTACCCGGCGCCCGGGCCGTCGTACTCCAGGAGCGGCCCCTGAAGGGGGGGTAATGTCAGGTCCGCATCGGATCTGGTCACGGCCACGCCCCCTCACTCAACGCCACGGTCTCACAGCTCATCTCCTCGTTTGCACTCACCTCCTCAAGCACGATCACCTTCACCTGAGTTCTAATTGGTGTCACCTGGTCTCCACTCTACTTAAGCCTCCCTCCTGCTTCACTTGGTGTCTGGTCTCGTCGCTGTAACCTTGTTTCCTGCGTGTTCGTGTGCTTCCTTCGTCTCCCGTGATCTCCCGCATCACCACCCGCGTAAGCCTAGACTCCCCCGTTAATATTATCCCACTCCGTTTATCTTGATCTTGTAATTAGTACTGTTGTGTTTAACTCTTTAATCTCCTGTGTGTTAGTTTTGTCCCTAGCCTCTGTGCGTTGTTCTTTTCCGTTTCTCCGTTATAGTAACGGACACGACTTTTGTTACCCCCCGTTTCTCTGTTTCAATAAAGACTCTTTAGTTTATCTACTGCCTCCGCCTGTCTGAGTCTGACAGACATCTTCATGTTTTAGCATGGCTGATGGAGTTAGTTTAACTGTGTTAGGGAGAAGGATGGGAGAGTGCAGTGGGAGAATAGGTAATCACAGTTATTGTGATCGAAGTCACAGCCTTTGTTACATGTTACATTTATATAATTCTAATTAAAAAAAAAAAAAAAAAAAAAACTAAAACAAAGAAAAAATCCTTGGACTTTTCGTTTTCATCACTTCCCCACAAATTCCCCTTCTTATGGTGTGTGTATGTGTCTTTCATTATAACAGCTAAAGAGTCTTATAGTCTAGGCCTACAACTAAATCATTGTTTGCTTCAAATTATTATTTTTGAGATTTTTGCAAAAAAAAAAGACCAAATAGGGTCAGAGTGCACCCCCCATGGTGAGCATGGTGGAAACAGGTAGTGCATCCCAAATTGTTCACTGTTAACATTCAAATTCATATTCAGCATGGCCAGAGCAAGCAAAAAAAGTTCACCCTATTTGGCAAATCTTAAATACTATGTCTTTTCAGTTGCTTCTGTTTTGTTGTGGAGAGCATCTACAGTACATGGAATAAATATCACAAATTAAGCATGCAGAACATCAGCTGCAACAGAAAAACAACCACCTCTCTTATTGTTGACCTTTGCCCTTCAGTCTGTAATGATGATTTTTTAAATCAGTGCAAATTCAAGTGGATGTTTGGCAACAGGCAACAGTCTCCATCTGGTAAGCAGGGCTTTGGGACTATCTTACCCTGGTCAAAGGGATTATATCCATAGGCCTACATGCCAAATGCCTGGAGATAGTGTCTGTGTTCGGTGTAATGGCACACACACGGCACATATCATCTCTCTGTGCTTTCATCCTCTAACCCTCCTGTGTGTTGTTTCATGGTTACAACTTTGCAGAGCATTTTTTAATTTGAGATGTATATTGCCAATGATTATCATCAAATTTTGTGATAGACCTCTGTAAGTTATACTCTCTTGTTATTACAAATGTAAAACTTTAGTGTACTATTTATGGAGGCCTGAAGGCCTTACATAATGAAGCCGATGTAATTCAGAGAAGGAGAGATTTGTGGTGTGTGTGTGTGTGTGTGTGTGTGTGTGTGTGAGTATGCATGCAAGAAGAGTATCCATGCATATATCCATGTCAGAAATACAATGATAGGGTCACCTATGCCGCATTGGCTTTGGACAACATTTCACGCTCACAGCGTTAGTCAATAACATCATCCTAGTGTGCGTCCTACTCATTGACATCCAGCTCAGGTTACTCCCCAGCCATCTACATCCGCAATACACAGAGGCCTGCAGGAAGTTCCATATGAGCCCTGGCAGGAAGGAACACTGACCTATCGAGCAAATGCTTCAAATCAATCAATATTTCAATGTCCGACACAACAAGTGAGAGGGAAAATGCAAGGAAACTGTATCACATTGTAATGCCACCGTGGGCGAGTTGACAAAAAGAAAAAAAGAAAAGGAAAAGCAATAAATAACCAAACAAGGAGGTCTACTTTAAAAGGTATCTGCCAACTGTGGTCCCCTGCAACGAGAAATAGTTAGGATTTATAGTTTATTCTGCGTGATTTATTTATTTCACGAATGTCCCATCGGCATGATTCAAGGTAGTGAGAGGCAAAGTGGCACATCCAAAACATTAAGGCTGCCACCAACACACTGTCAGCAATGATTTGTGTTTGAGGAACAGTCCCAAAGATGACATTCGATTCAGAGCAAGTACAAACTATGTACAGTTCCTTACCAATGCATTAGGCTATCTGTCTTCTCATAGTTGTGAAGGAAGTGCATACAGAAAACTCTCTCACACACACACACATGCTCTGTTACTGTTTTCAGGCTGCACAATTAGTTTTGTGTCTCAAATTTTGGTGCCAGGAGCTGACCATCCTCTCAGGTCAACAGACCAGACACAGACAATAAAATATTTCCATTTCAGCCTCATCCTGACAGGGTGTGTGTGTGTGTGTGTGTGAGTGTGTGTGAGTGTGTGTGTGCGTGCGTGCGCATATGTGGTTGTGAATGTGTGAGTGTCTGTCTGTGTGTGTGTGTGTGTGAATTTGGACCACCCAATCCTTAATAACCATAAATAAACAAACATGACAGGACAACAGGACTCAGGACTCACTTAGAAATGTGCCGTCTGATGATGGGCTTGTGCATGCATATGAAATCTAAGAGAGGGACGGAAATTAGAAGACCAGAAAGCCATAAAACAAACATCCAATTAAGTTTGAAAGTCAATTAGGCATTCCAGACACAGAGTTAGAAAGCTCGAGAGCTGTGGCAAATTCTACCTAGGTGAAATTCAACCAATTATTTGGAGCCATCAGTATACGACGTGCTTGGTTGCAGCTTGGATTGGATACAGTGTCTCTGTTTTATTTTTTTTTATTACTGAATGAAGGAGAGAGAGAGAGAGAGAGAGAAAGAGAGAGAGAGAGAGACAGAGAGAAATTGGTGGTAGGCAGACATGACCCAGGCATAGCCAGGCATGACCCAACAGACATGACTCTCCAGCCAAACATGACCCAGTATGCAAACATTGGACTCATACCTGGAGGTCACTAGGTGATTTAGTATCTATGTCTATATATTAAAAATACCAACAATTGGAAAATTCCCATTTCAATTGTAATCCAGTATTTTGTCACCTGTGTTGTCCTCTACTATGTAATTTAGACAGAATCATCCTGAGACCTTCACAGACTCTTTTGTTCACTGGGATCCAGCCATCCGTGATGGGTTGTTCAGGTTAGTCTGGTTCCATTTCTGTTTATTAATATCATGTGTCATGTAGGTCTCTCCATGGCATTTAAATCTATGGGGTAAAGCATGTTAGAAAGAGCTTTCTGCCTGTCTCTCTCTGAGCTTCTGATTCAGGGTTAGTGAATCTGAGGAAATCTATTTTAATGATAGTCATTATGACTATGCAAACACACAGATCCACCCACACTTACATACACACACACCGAATCAACACCCACATCGCAGCCAGAATGTCCTGTCCTGCACAGCATGTCACCATGACCTCCCCGGCCTCATTCTCTACCTGTACACCTACTTAAACAGAGCATGTGTGTGTGTGTGTGTGTGTGTGTGTGATAGTTCCGAGGTAAAAGCTTAGTCACTTCTATCTCCTGCGCTATTACACACATGCACGCACAAAGAAACACACAAACAAATCCATCTGCCTATGAAGAGTATTAATCCAAACTTCCTGGAGAAGCTTATTTGCTTGGTCAACCCACCACCTCACCCCCATTCCCCTAACAAACACACACACACGCGCACACACACACGCTCATCCCTACCACATTTAAAACACACTGATGAAATTATTTGTGTCTGGCTTTTAAATATGACACCCACAGAAAAAACATTGTCACAGGCCAATTTTCATGTCCCCAGCTGGTGAGTGGATAGGTCTTTTATTTCCACTGTGACAGAATCGTCGACGTGTTCAAAATTTGGAATATTTTTTAGAATTTACAGAGAAAACTACCATCTCTGACTGATATACATCAAATATTCCCCCCCCTGCCCCCACCCCAAACGACCCTGCCTCCCACCCCCTTGTCAGTCATGTTTTTTGTGCCAGCTGTCTGTTTCCACTAAGACTCTACTTTTGGTCACTCAGACTACACCTTACCAGGGTTAGCTTCTGTTTTGTATCTCTACAAGAGAGGGACTACTCAAGAAATTCATTTTCACTCTTTCAAGGGCACTTGCTTTTGTTAATGATTTTTTTCAGTGTTCATATCAATCTTTTGCTTGATTCATGATTTAGTTTCACTCTTTAATTTGGTGCTTGGTAAGCAGCTCCAAACAATGACGGAGAGTAGTCAATCAAAAAAAATTCTAATTTTTTAATTTTTTTTTATTATTATTATTTTTTTAGCGGCCTCCTGCCATGGCTGTGTGATAGAAGGCTCAGAGGAACTGGGGTTATTGTCACAAAACATCATGCTTGTTGCTGAATTTGTGTTTCTGAGAGAATACGTCTAGGAAAGAAGGAGTGTGTCTAACAGACAAAGAGAAGAGAGGGAGGACAGAGACGGGGGGGTGGATGAGGTATAAGTGGTGGACAGAAGATGGCTTTGACCATAA
>PYXC01000813.1:2920000-2945000 GCA_015244755.2 Tenualosa ilisha
GTGATTGACAGAGAGTGGTGTGCAGACTGTGCTGACCATTTGCTTGAGGGAGCCTGGGTGGCCCTGCAGACCCCAGAGGCTGAAAGTGTGCTCCTCTACATATTTCATATAGTCCTGGGCCCATTCAGCTATATTTAGATAGGGCTTCCTCCACTACACACACTGAATACATGTGTGTAAGTGTGTGTGTGTTTGTTCACATCACATGCATATTCAAGTGTCTAGTCATTCATGGTGCATTCAACATGGTTATAATTTGTTTATGAAGGACACCTCCCAGCTTTTTCCTCAAAACTCACTAACGTACTGACCATCTGTGCTGCCCATAGAGGCCACTCAGTCCCATGCGACCCTTGTGGTGGTCAACCTGGTTAGCAACTTATGAGGATGGCCAATGTCACAAGGTACTCTTAATAGGCTATATGAATGTTTTACAAGGAGACATCAATTTGCCATTCGAAATGTATGGAAAATGCAGTTAAGATATTTTCTAACTGCGCAGGTCCTTCACTTTTTTTTATTTTCTATGCATGCATGTGTGTAGATGCAATGCATTTATATGAAAGCACCTGAAATTGACCAAACTTTAGCACTTTCATTGTTTGTTGATTTACTAAAAATACTAATATAACGAATAATATACAAATCTAATTACAGGTAATACCTTAAAGACACTGTTGTGAGACTGCTTGGTTTGGAACATTCAAATTCCAAACAAAGCATGTGGACAGAGGAGACAGACGTCACGAATGGCAGATGTCCATAAAGTTGGCCGTGAGGGAAGCAGAGACAGAGCCTGTCCTTTGGTTTGATTAGAGGCAAATGTCAGCGTGTGGTTCAGACATCAGCTCCATCAGGGGAGCGAGGTCCAGACAGGCATTGGTGGTGGAGGGTGGGGAGGATGGGTGGTGGAGGTGAAAGTGGAGGTGGAGGGAAGGTAAGAGAAAGCAGCACTGTGCAGCCTGCACACAATTAAGAGTGCAGGATGATAAAGCCAAGCAGTGTCCGAATAGGAAGCTGTCATGACTAGACTGATAACTGCAACTAGAGGAAACTCTCTCTCTTTCTGTCTCTCTGTATGTGCATGTGTGTGTATGTGCACACATGTGTGTGACTGTGTGTATGTGTGTGTGTGTGTGTAAGAGAGAGAGAGAAAGCGAGAGAGAAAGAGAAAGAAAGAGAGAGAGAGAGAGAAAGAGGGAGGGAGGGAGCAAGAACCATAGAGAATTCGTCCTGGGAGGGTTGTTTATGGTTTAAAAAAAGGATGTTTACCCTAGTGTGAATACAACACTGACCAGCTGGCTGAGTCACAAGTAGGATATAACCATTCATGTTGTTTCTATGTGTGAATGCACAAAGGTGTGTGTGTGTGTGTGTGTGAAAGAGAGAGAGAGAGAGAGAGAGGGAGGGAGAGAGCAAGAACCACAGTAAATGTGTCTTGGCAGCCTATCCAAACAACACGATAACACCCTTACATCCTGAAACTCACGTGATGGTATACACACTTGATAAGTCATCCAAAATAAACACTCCCTCTATACCCCGCCCCCTGACTTAGGTGAAATAAACAAACAAACAAACAAACAAATACATATATAGACACAATGTTAAAGTATAACTATATACTGGATTATGCGGCTCCCAAGCCAATCCAACCTCGTCTCAACCCCCAACTGACGGCCCCCTTCCCTTGGCCCTCCACTACCTGGCACTTGGCAGGTCCATGGCACAGCCTGGCATCATGCCAGTTTCCATGTCTCATGTGTTCAGGTCAATACACTCCATGCTGTGTCCATTGAAAACACCCTTTCTCTTCCCAGATGACAAAAGAAACCTAACCCTAGTAATTTGCACATACACACACACACACACACACACGTGCATGTACACTTCACTGGTTTGCTTGGATAGAGTCCCCTCCTTGCACACACACGCACACACGCACACACACACACACACACACACACACACACACAGACACACACAGACACACACACACTCACACGCAGAGACTCGTCTTGTATTTTCAGTAAGAGTCTTACAAAAGCTCCCCTCTGGCAGACAATGAAAAGATGTGCATATTTAAACTGGATGCTTATGACAGGTAGGGAGTGCGGCAGGATATATCTTCAGAATGCAGAGCGCATTTAGAGACATCAGACAGACGAGAAGACCAGTCACTTCGACTCTGCTATGATCCCATTCTGTGGAGACTGAAAAAAGGCCCTGTTGGGTGTCAACTGTGTGTCAGTGCCAGCAAGATGTATGACAAAAAATGACTGGAGGTTATGTTCTATCAACAATGATCACCAACACATTCAAGTACACTGCCAATGCAGTTTGACTTTTTGCTTCTGCAACACTCAAAGCTTTGAAAAAGACAAGGAGAGTGTCAGCCGCGTGTGCGTGTGTGTGTGTGTGTGCGCGTGCGTGCGCGTGCGTGTGTGCGTGTGTGTGTGTGTGTAACTGTGTGGTGCAGCTTTGCCATGATGGGAAAATGCATTAATGGACCACAAAACACTTTTTTCCTCTCAGAATCAGGGGCCAAATGGATGCTCCAGTTGATGACAACCAGGTCTCATATGAAACAGCTTCTCCAAGCACTCCAAGCCCTCCAGCACTTGTGTGCGGTGCAGCCCTGTGCAGAATGCTAAAAGACTGCCGGGGGAGAGGGCAAAGCCAGCGGAGGACACAAGAGAGGGGCGAGGAGGGAGAGCTGGGGGGGTGGTTGGATGGGCACCCACTAAACAGCTCTAAAGGTGACAATGGCACCCAGAAAACCAAAATCTGGAGAAAAACAACTCTTTAGCTTTCATTGATGGAGGCAAAATTCTAAGGCTCCATGTACATCCATCCCTGCAAAAATGCACACAAAACACACCCCCACACATGCACACACACACACACACACATACACACACATCCATCCACAGACACATGCACATACACCATGAATATACAATAGGCTAAAACATCAACCATGGCAACCTAGATGAGATTGGTTGATGCATCTGTGGAAGACTGGAGGGAGGGGAGAGGAGCCTGAAGGTGTGTAGGAGGCTGAGAGATACACACACAGAAGGAGGGAGATTAACATAAAGTGAGGGAGAGAGAGAGAAAGAGGGAGAGAGAAAGAAACTGATGAAAAGTGAGTAGAGAAAAGAAGGGAGCGTAAGTGAGTGGGTGAGATAAGGTGTGTGTAAACATGCATCAGAATATGACATTCTGAGTCATAGATATTTTTGGAGAGAGTACTCCTAGAAAAAAAAAAAAAAGTTAATTTTTACTTCTTTTTTGGGTGACATTCATTTTCACGCCATTTACTGGGCCACTGTCACGTCTTCCCAATGACAGTGTAACAAAATGTCAGTTTAAGTTTGAACCTGATTGCCTGTAATTACTGAGTTAATTGCTTCCAGCGTGCCGACCTGCGTTTCAGTGTGTGGTGTGTGAGGTGTGTGTATGGTGAGTTGTATTTGTGGTACATGTGTGATGGAAAAACAAATATGCCGTTGAGTAAGCTTGTGGGGAACAAAAGAAGGGAGAGAGAGAGAGAGAGAGAAAGAGTGTGTGAAGAAAAATAAAGAGCTGGCGCAGACTTGCACAAAGGGACCTCGAGGGTCTTACACATGGGAGAGGAGGTTTCTCTTTTCTTTCCTTTCTCTGCGGGTGTGCACATCTACCTGTTGGAGGTGAGAGGGGTCTTTCTAGCTGCTTGTGTGTGTGTGTATGTGTGTGTGTGTGTGTGTGTGTGTGTGTGTGTGTGTGTGTATGTGTGTGTGTTTGTGTGTGTGTTTATGAGTGCCAATAAATGTGTATTTTCCATCCCTTCAGCTTTGGGCCTGGAGGAATAATGTACCTCTCCTCCAATTCTGGCATAATCCTCATCATGGACTGTCAGCACCTGTCACCCCACCCCCCAAACACACACACACACACACACACACACACACACACACACACACACACACCCTGGCACACTAGGACAAATGCACTTTCTCTCTCTCTCTCACACACACACACACACACACACACACACACACACACACACACACACACCCTGGCACACTAGGACAAATGCACTTTCTCTCTCTCTCTCACACACACACACACACACACACACACTCACACACACACACATACACACACACACACACATCCACATTCCCCTGCCTGTCATACTCCTCTCTTTTCTTGCAGCAGAATGGAAGAGAATGCAGTTCTAAACCTGGCTATGACGAATAGAAAATCAAGCCCAAAAAAAAAAACGTTACTGGTGACAGGGTGGGTGATTCATCTCTGAGGGTTTTGTTATTCAGATTACACAAGATACCTGTTGGGAAGCTTAACTTCGCTAAAACTCTACACTATTTTTGAAAATCAGCAGGAGACTTCCTCTCCCTAAGAATATCTCTTCATGCTTGTTCTCTTATATTGCTGTCACACATTTTCACACTTGCATGAGGACGACACGAACATGAAAACCATAAAAGCATGAAAAAGCTTATAACATAAAAGCTGTTTTTTAGAGTGGGTGCATCTACCGTTTTGTGGCACACAATTAGCAAGTATATCTTTATTTCTGATCTGATTTGAAACCTGTTTTAGTGGTCAGTAGCCTGGTAATAAAACCAACCCCTCGTACACAGCCCCACTTACACTTTGTTTCGTACAGAGGGTCTGGCCATTCAGTAGAGAGAAATGATTGCTTGCTTGGAGGTGTTTAAAAAGATTGGATCAGTCCTTATATCAGTCCAAATAGCCTAACCTCTATTCAACTAAAATGTTTATGATTATTCAGTCAGGAAACCTACTTCTGGGCTATGTCTGAATAGGATTTCTAATGTCAGGGACAGATTTTTAGAATCTAAAGTAATATATGTAAGCAGAATTAAGGAGCACTACAGCACATTTCAATCTAGAGCATAAGAAAAACCAAGATATCTGCTGTTAGAGGGTTTCAAGTACTTTCATGTTTTTCAATACAAAAACAATGAAAATCCATTCAGAAATGAGCAAGCTAGCTTGCTAATAGCTAAAACACCAACAAAAAATGTCTAGGTAACTTTCTGTAACCATGGTTCTCCAAATAAGGGAACGAGATGCTGCATCAGTGATGCTATAGGAATTGAGTCTTTCCAAGGCGACTGCTGAAGTTGTACACCAAGAGCCAATGAGATGGCTTCAGGGACGCACGTCAGACACACTGCATGTCTATAAAATCCTATGCCGTGTCTACATTTGTCCTGTAAAGGTTGCGTCAGCGCAACCAAACGGCCTCACATTGCAAGGAGACGCAGCGTTTTGCTCCCTCATTTGGGGAACCGAATTCAGGGATGCCTCCAGTCAAATGAGCCCTCAGTCCTGGGGGAGGACTCTCACCAGTGCTCTCATAAGCCAACTGAATAGCCTCCATTATCTAATGCAGCAAGTGTTGTTTAAATAGTGCACATCCTGCTTGCCATCTGCCATAACAAACAAACAACTGATCTGGATGCTGCCAGCAATGACCCAATAAATAGATTTTGAGAGCCCTAACCAGACACAACCACTGTGGGCGCTCCTATTCCGCTGACTCAAAGTTAACGCTGTTAAGTTCGGCCTCTGTCTGCACATAGAGGGCATAAGAACTTTAGGGACAAACCCAGGCCTTGGGAGTAAGGAGGCCATCATGTCATTAACCCCAAAACTAATACAAGACGGGAGCGCTAACATGGCGTGTAACTCTTTCATGCGCTTAGCAGATTCAAGGGTAAGACAGGTGCTGTTCTGATCGATAGAATACGAACACTGACCAAATTCAAAGGCTCCAACGGAGGCACCGTTAAAGCCCGAAGTATCAACAAGTCCCAAGAGAGGGCACGCAATGGTTCCATCGGGTGTAACCTCCACACTTTTTCATAAACTAGCTGCTCGGGCAGGATTTCCAATAGACGACTGGCTGAAATCCAAGATCGGCACCCCAGCCACTGCACAGTGAATGACTGCCTCCCCTCGCTGGGTAAACCAACGATTGAACGCACACCATGCACTATATAAAAAGTGGGTAGACACTGCTCGGGAGCTTTGAATAGTAGAGACAACAGCTTAGGACAAGCCCGCATTTGACAAATATTCCCTTTTAGGGGCTAAATCCACAACATACATTTCTGAGGGGACAGGTGAAGAACGATTCTCTTGCTTGAGAAAGCAAGTCTTTGCTCACTGGGATTTCCCATGGGGAACCATGAGTGAGCACTATCAGATCCGAGAACCACACCTGGCTCTCCTAACGTGGGGCTAATCGCATTAGAGAAATCTGCTCTGATCTAACTCTGTCCAGAATCAAAGAAATGGGGGAAAACGCAGTTTCATTTTTGGCCAGTGGCTCACCAGCATATCTATACAAAATGGCACATCTCTGTACCAAATTGAAAACCACACAGGACAATGAATTGATTCCCTCATGGTAAAAAGACAGACCTGCACTTGACCAAAATGCTGCCAAATTGACTGAATCACTGGTGACGGCATGTCCGCTCCAACATTCAACATCCAACTTCCCAGATAGATGAGTGGCCCTTAGCGAGAGGAGGTGACTGTGAGCCCAAAGTAAAATGTCCTATCATTGATAGGGATCGTGAGCCCCATTTATTTGTTTATTTTTGATTTATGTAAGCTACTGTTGCAGTATTGTCCGACCAGTTCAGTACGTGCGACCCCACTATGAGCGCATGGAAATGCACAAGTGCCAGCTGGACTGCCAGGAGTTCCAGCATGTTTATATGGTAGGGCTTCTGGTCTGACTCCCATACCTCTCTTACTGAGCTCCTCTGACACACTGCTTCGATGTGTCTGTGGTTAATACGACATGAATACAAACTCAACCTACTTGAACCCACGTGTGATAAATTTCTTCCTTCTTCCATGGTCTTAGAGTGTGCAAATCTCTTTGAGTCACTAGCAGCCACTTATGCTTGTCTCAGACAGCTTTTAGACCTTGTGCATTGTACCATCTCTGAACTGGCTGCATCCGCAGGAGGCCTAGCAGAATCACAGATGAGGCTGCAGTCATCAGACCAAGCAACCGCTGAAAATGATGCGCTGGTAGACTGTGTCCTTTTCTGCATTGTCTGATGGACAAAATACACGATTGCACACAAAATACACGACAAGCACACTCTTCTCCCAGTTGATCCACCAACCCACATTCTGGAGGTGATTATCATAAGAGAAGTGTGAAGCTTTGCTTGGGCACCAAAATATAATTAAAAAATAATTTAATATTCTCATCTTAGCTGCTCGCAGTGGGGATAGAGACACCTCTATGCATTTCGTAGATGTCTGAGCAGCGGGAGAGATTCCACAGAAATTTTAGCAATTTCTTTCTGAACGTGAACCAGAGAAAGCAACTGTGTCTCGATGGCAATGGACACGTGGAAAAACACATCTGTCAGATTCACTTTCACAAACCAGTCCTCTTGCCATATTTTCTCTAAGAATCTTTATTGTTGTGAGCATGCAAGCTTTTGTAAGTGCGCATAACTCAGTTCAACTGACTCAGGTCCAATATCGGTCAAACCAGAGCCCTTTGGGACTTCTATTATCCCCTGTTTCTCTAACAGAGAGACCATTTCCTGTTTCAGAATACACGCCTTCTAGTCAGACAAACCTATCGCTGAGGAGGGCGACGTGCGAATTGCAGTGTGCAACCTTTCTCTATCATTTTCAGTACCAATCTGACTCTGGCTATCGAACGCCAATAGCTTAGATGCTGGACTAGGGGGGGGCTTTTATTATGGAAAGGCGCGGCTTCCTTATCTTTATCATTAACTGGGGTAGTGCTACACTCTGTACCTCGGTAGGGAGTGAATGTACTTTGTGAACGTTTAGAGGTCGGGGGACAGTGAGCACTTGTGACTGAGGACTGGGACGTGCTGTAAAGAGCAGAGCCGCGAGGTCTCGGTCTTATTTGCGGATTTAGCAGGAGTGGAGACAGGAGTTGTTCTGCCGATCCCCGTGGCTTTTTGGCAAAGGGAAAACAGCAGTTCTTGCAGCCTCACTTGTCTTTTCAGCCCCGGGCGTGCGTCAGGAGCGCTGAGAGCACTTCATAAAACTCAACTTTAGGATTTGCTTTGGTCTGTGTATGTGGAGCCCGTGGTATCTCCTGGCCCGAGGGCAGCTTGCCTGCTTCACCTTCTGACTCTCACTCTGAGTTTAAAAGGTTCATGTTAACATACATGAAGAAGTATTTTTGAGTAATTTTGAGTAGGGTACATGCAGAAAAGCAGGTTACTAGAGGACGGCGCCATCCCTAAAACTAGATATGGGTGAGGTGAGTGTATGCGCTCAAAATACTGCACAGATGGTGCTGTTTAACAGTGCTCCATATGGAAGATAATATAAAGCATTTTCATCACCTCTAGCATTCAAGGAGAGGAGAGGGCTGAAAGAGACTTACACACACATGCACGCTTGCACACACCCGTATGCACACACACACACACGCACAAACACACACACACACACACCACAAATGTGCCACCACATCACTGCATCGCTCTTGCACCTCATGCTCATTGGCCCTGCCAGGCCTACAGGTCAGTGTAATTACACGGGACTAAAAGCTATCATAAACCACAAGGTAATCCTGCAGTTGAATAGCAATTGAAATGTGTAGGGTCATGGTAGAAAACAAAGAAACAAAGAAATAAATATCTAAATAAATAAATAATGAGATAATAAATTCAAAAGGATTATAAGGAATGGCTAGTTTGATTGATGTCTGCAGGAAACTCCTGTTTACCAAGATTCTCACCTGTGCGAAAAGAGCAACTAGCTAAGTAGCACGCAGGGTTGGGAAACAATGCTCGTCACCAGCTGCACCACCAGAGACTACGTGTGATTGGGTAGCCTCCATGCACCACACAACTCCCATTGGCTGGCCGTTGAGCCTGTTTTAAAAATGCAGCATGCATTGCGTCGCTGACTTCAGAGCTCTCGATGCCCATGTGAGCATGTCTCGCAAACAGCTTTCTCATCAAGCTAATTAAAGTCAGTGTGTGTGTGTGTGTAAACATCTCCAGACTTAATTGTTATTTTTTGTTTATTATTAATTTATTTGAGAGGAAGACTTGTGTTTACAAGATCAAAGGGGTTCTATTTGGCTATAACGCCCCAGCGAGCCTGTGTCTGTGTTTGTCGTTGAGAGAGAGAGAGAGAGAGAGAGAGAGAGAGAGAGAGAGAGAGAGAGAGAGAGAGAGAGTACACTGGGGCTCAATCAGTGCCATGCATCCAAATCAAAAGCTTACATACATGTCTGCCTAACTCCACCAGAGAACAGGTGTAACATAAGTATGTGAAGTGCTATGATGAAAGAACAGCATGGCGGGAGGGAGAAGGGGAGAGATAGATGATGGATGGCTGAAGGGATAGAAAGAGATAGGATAGAAAGGAGAAGAAAGGAGATGAAAAAGGAGAAGGGTATAAAGGAGTGTGTAAGTGAAACAAATTCAAAGTAAATTGAGGCAGATGGCAGAAATGTGCCGTAAAACTTCCACTCATGCTTTCTCTCTTCTCCTCTGGAGAATTCCTATTACTTCTCATCTGAATTTCACATGCTCAAAACAATCTTCCTCTCTCTCTCTCTCTCTCTCTCTCTCTCCCAGACTCTCATCCTCTCTCTCGGTCCTTCGCTCTGACACACAAAAACACTCACAAATTTACATACGTCCATAAAAACATTTTCACGGACTCCCATTCATTCACTCTCTCTCTCTCTCTCTCTCTCTCTCTCTCTCTCTCTCTCTCTCACACACACACATACACACACAAACAGACATCAACATCCCTTCAAATAATCTCTTGTTGTCCTCCTCCTCTTTCTCTCTTCCACCCTCTTGCTCTCTCTCTCTCTGTCTGTCTGTCTCTCCCTGCAGATAAGAGTGTGTGTGGCTGATATGAGATTCTTCCCGCGTCTCTCGCAGTGGCCCACAGGCGGAGGGCAGCAGGACAGAGTGTCACTGCTGCAGCAGAAAAACTGTTAAGCTGATTTACACGCACGCTTACTCCACACGCACCCACGCACACACACACACGCACGCACACACACACACATACACACACAGAGACACAAACAGTCACACACACACACACAAACATAGTCACACACTCTCTCTCTCTCTCTCTCTCACACACACACGCTCACACACACACACACACACACACACACACAGCACTTCAAAAAAGTGATGACATTTTCTCCGCAACTGCCAGCAAAGGGCTTAAGCCCGGGATGTCTCTCTTTGCCCTTGTTCAATAAATGGTTTATAATGTAAAATCAAATGTTTCCCTTGCAGACACAGCCCAAGGACCTTAACACCCATGTGCATATACAGTATGTGCATGTTGTGTGTTGTGTGTGTGTGTGTGTGTGTGTGTATACTTCAGTCTGTGTGACATTGGCTTTCTGACAGACAATGACATACTTGAATGTGGAAACATGACAATGTGTGGTGTTGATTCCTCTTGAACTGTACATGATGTGGTTGTCCTTTGTATCTTGAAGCTTTGTGCAGGAATATTTGAAATATATGTGTTTGTGTCCTCACATCTGGAAACCATGGTGTGTGTGTGTGTGTGTGTGTGTGTGCGCGCATGTGTGTGCGAGAGAGCACTGTAAATGTCTGTGTTTGACGGGAATATGTTTACTTTCAGAATGAGTCAGCTTGTGTAAAGACATCAAGGCCCAGATTGAAACGAATAAACAAACAGACAAACAAACAAACAAACAAACAAACAGACAAACAAAGCACCGAACAAATTGTGAAGCTTAACTAAAGACAGAGATCTGTGCTTGCCGGCGGACCCAATCTCCCCGGCACACCTGTGACGTGACCCATGGGGACCCAGACTCCACATCAAACATCATTAGCCGCTTTTCTTCTGACAAACTGTTTACAGTGTGTTTCTCTGCTGATAATTGCATTTGTTTGTTTATTCAGGGGGGCGGGGTGGGCTGAGACACACACCACACACACATATGCTCACACACTCTCACACATACACAGACTCTGTATTCATTATGGGTGGATTAGTCAGTCAGTTGGCTTTAGGAAGAGACTAAACTACGGTCTGTGAATGTGTGTGTGCCTATGTGTGTGTGTGTGTGTGTGTGTGTCTGTGTGTGTGTGTGTCTGCGCTGAAGGTAAAACCTCTGATGGATACATTACCTGCCCAGAAAAACATTTCCGACCAGATGTACCACACTAGATGGAATCAGTAATGTTAATCCAAGTGCCCAAGTACAAATCCCTTGCCACTCTGGTTTGGGAAACTGTCCAGGATTACTTTTTACCAGTGAAGGGCAAACTGTGATGGAAGCATCCTATTGGTAGGACATACACGTTTTTACGTGTGTGTGTGTGTGTGTGTATGTGTGTGTGTGTGTGTGTGTGTGTGTGTGTGTGTGTGTGTGTGTGTGACCAGGTGTTAAATTCAGATTCCCCTTGCACTCCGTCCTCTATCGTGCCCTGTGCGTCTTCCTTTATATCTGTTTTATGAATTCATTTGGAGATGATTTTCTGGGCCAAATGGCTGCACACATTGCTCCAGGTGACTCTGGAATAGTTGTGGCTAATAGCACCTGTAGCTTTAGCAATTTGATCTTTAAATCTGTGTCTCCCCTAGGAGCTTCACACTCTTTTGTACAGATTCTTATAATCTCTCTCTCTCTCTCTGTACATGTATGTATGTGTGTGTGTGTGTTGTGTGTGTGTGTGTGTGTGTATGTCTGACAGCTCATCTAAATTCAATTAGCCATCCCTGCAGATAATTTTAGTCCTTTTGTGCTCCTACTTTGGGCAAATCAAAGGCCTGGATCCATACAGTGGAGCGCAGTGACCCATGGGACCTATGAGTCCCTGTCATTCCTATCTACAAACATACACATGACCTCACAACTTCCATTTCCTTCTTCCTCTCCTCCCAAACCCTCTTTCTCTCTCTCACACTGTCTCTCTCTCTCTGTACTCACTCACTATGTGTATTGATGCACTGAAAATTCTCTCTCTTACTGTGTGTATCTCTCTCTCTCTCTCTCTGTCACTGTATCGCTCTACTGAATACCCTCTCTCTCTCTCCGTCCCTTCATTTCGCTCTCTCCCTCTGCACCCGCTGAGTGTGCCGACATGCTGAAGCAAACCAGCCTGACCAACTTAGAGAGAGAGGGAGAGAGAGAGCAAGAGAGAGAGAGAGAGAGAGGGGGGAGCTGATAGCATTTTTCATGGATAACAGACACGGCAGCCTCCCCTGAGAGATAGATGATGAGGGAAAGGCGTGAGGGTAGAGCGAGGGAGAGAAAGGAAAAAGAGAGTGAGGATAAGAAACAATGAAAGAGTGAGGATGTAAAAGAGAGGAAAGGATGGAGAAGGAGAGATGGGGAGGGGGGTCCCAAACCTGGTTGATTTAGATGAATAGAATTGGCTGAGGAGTGGTGGCAGAGATGATCAGGCTTGCTGGGAGATGACCGTCTGCTCCACTCCCCCACTTACACACCCCCATGTCCACCCCACCCGTCGGCACTGTCCCTGGTAAGGCCCGATCTGCCAAGTCTGCCAGCCTCTCCGCATCATCGCCAATGCGCCCCCCCCCCATCTCTCCAAGCCTCAACCAGCCACCTGCTTGCTGCATGCCATCTTCTGACAATTCTCATTTCAATCATTCCTCTGCTCTCTACGAGACCAATCAAACTAGTGCTACATGCATCCACCCATTTATCATTCTATTCATCCTAGATCCATCCATCCAATCATGCCCCTTCAGTCCCCCTGAGAGCAGAAATAACACTATTAGTAATCAAGCAACCTGCATGTTCCCTGTGACTACTAAGCAAAATTGCTATTTAGCATTTGTAACCTTACAAACACTGCCACTGAGAGAGATAATGGCAAAACATACAGGACATCCAGATCATGCAAAAAAAGAGAGAAAAAATGGCTATGCATGTAGCGTAGCAAATAGTGTTTCTGACATTTAATCAGATATCATGCTGTGTATATTACAGTTCATGTTCAGTATAATGGAAGCAAAGCTGATCCCTATCTACCGAGTCCTACTGTGACAGGCTTATGTGCAGAGAGGTCTTGTCTGCGCTGTGCTGTCAGGTGGGGAGATTAGAGCGGAGATAGATGCATACGCGGGCCAGTGAGCGTTGGGGTTTCCGTCAGGTTTCATTGGGACAGTTTCATTACCATGTTTTTCGTTTTTTTTTCTTTCTTTTTTCTTCCTCTTGTAGATTAAATTAGTTTGCGAACGTCAGCACTATAATGGGCTGCCGGCTGAAGGACAGCCGGCGCCTGTAAGCCATCTCCATATGCACGGATTACGACATTAATGAGTCAAACCATCAGCACAGGAATGCACAGAATCTGTTTTGCATCTGAAAAGGCAACAGGTATGGAGCGCATACATTCTTAGAATGACAACGACTTAGATGCTATTAAGAAAACATCAGGTCATTTTATTGATTGCAAAAATCAAACGTGAATTGTATTTTGCAAAAAAAAAAAAAAAAAAACATTGTGCAAGATGGCTTCGTCACATCTGTCGGAAAGCACATCTGTGCTTCCAAACTGTATGTGTGTGTGTGGGTGTGTGTGTGTGTGTGTGTGTGTGTGTCTGTGTGGGTGAGTGTGTGTGTGTGTGTGGTGTGGGGTGTGTGTGTGTGAGGAGGGAAGTTGCAGCTGCTCAGCCCATAAACTAAACAGAATGAAATCCAGCCATGAAATGACAGCCTGCTCTTTCTGAGTTTTTTTTTTTTTTTGAAACAGGCATAGAAGGCTCCAAGCCGTATGCTGACCATACACTGTGAGACGCAAACAAAAACAAACAAAACAAACCGCTCCATCAAAGTAATTGGCTTAACTGCTCAAACTGCTGAAGGATGCTTACATGACAGCAGTGAGTAAAGCCCTACATCCCCTCAGATCCTTGGCCTTTTGGGTTTAGAATGGCCATAGCTGGGAGAAGTACAGAGATACACAGAAAGTCAGCGGGTGTTGTGTTGGTCTTGATGTGGTAGAGATAGTTGCTCTATTCAGCTGCTTTAATCAGGGGTCTATTCTACTACATGTCACACATAGGCCATCACCATCACCAGTCAGATGAGTGAATATGAAATGTCCTACTGATTCCTTTGTCCTTACTTTGGAATGACAAAATGGCCAAAATTTCACCCACACAAATGAATAATGAATCCGTCGAGTAGAGTAGTGTAGTGTAGAGTAGAGTAGATTAGAGCAGTGTAGAGCAATGTGGAGTAGATTACACCAGAGTAGATTAGAGTAGTGTAGAGTAGTAGAGTAGTAGCGTAGAGTAGATTAGAGTAGTGTAGAGCAATGTGGAGTAGATTACACCAGAGTAGATTAGAGTAGTGTTGAGTAGAGTAGTAGAGTAGAGTAGATTAGAGCTGTGTAGAGCAATGTGGAGTAGATTACACCAGAGTAGATTAGAGTAGTGTTGAGTAGAGTAGTAGAGTAGAGTAGATTAGAGCTGTGTAGAGCAATGTGGAGTAGATTACACCAGAGTAGATTAGAGTAGTGTAGAGTAGATTAGAGTAGAGTAGTGTAGAGTAGAGTCGTAGAGCAGAGTAGATTAGAGTAGTGTAGAGCAATGTGGAGTAGATTAGAGCAGAGAAGATTAGAGTAGTGTAGAGTAGATTAGAGTAGAGTAGAGAGAAGAATAGTGAGGTGGAAACAGCTTAGAATATTGTAGAAAAGGAGTAGTGTTAGGATAGAGTAGGAAAAAGTGATGTAATGATGAGATGGAGTGTCTGAAGTGTCTGGACGTGAAGTAACCTACAACAGATCACATTCAAAAATAACTAAATAGCTCCATAGCAACATAGATATGGCATCTGTTGCTTATAAGGTTGATATGCATTAAATAATTTCATAACAAGGAAAACACACGGACCCCATCTATATCATCACAGATTCAAGAAGAACTACTGGAAAACAGTTTATATGAGTACGGATACCCTGTCCACCTTCAGTAAATTCTTGAAGACCCAGCTCTTCCAAGAATATCTACTAGCCTAAATCTTCTGACTACCTGGAATGCACTTACAATGCACCCATCTCTCTCACCCCTCTCTACTACACCTTTATCACACTCATTTTCTTCTCCTGCTAATTTCATGTCAGCAAGTTGCGCTTTTAGTTAGGTTTTTAATTGTAAGTCACTTTGGGAAAAAAGTGTCTGCAAACTGCATAAATGTAAATGTAATGTTAATGTACAGGCATTGCCCTAGTGCAGAGTAAAGTATGGTTGGACTAGAGCAGAGTATACTACTGTAAAGTAGAGTAAAGAAGTAGAGTAGAGTAGTGAGTAGAAGTAGAGTAGAGAGGAGTGGAGCTGAGTGTCCCATTCCCCCTGGCTGGCCTGTCTCTAACACATTTGACAGTGGGCATACTAAGTAACCAGATGGCCCTGATGGCGCTGACGCCTCCTGATCCTGATGGATAACGTGCCTAAATGGGAGTTCTCTGATGGGCAGCGCTGCTATAGGAGCCAGCGAACTAAAGCAGTGGGCAGCCGGTGAAAGTGACAGGCTTTCAGCTGGCCGCTCAATCAGTGCTTCACAGCCACCAGGCCCATCATCAGTGGGCAGATGAGGCAGATCTAGAGGCATTTGTGTCCTAATGGACAGATGTGTGTGTGTGTGTGTGTGTGTGTGTGTGTGTGTGTGTGTGTGTGTGTGTGTGTGTGAGTGTGTGTGTATGCACGTGTGTGTGTGCATGTCTGAATGTTGTGTGTGAGTGATAAGTTTATTTTGCGCATATGTGAGTGTTGGTGTGTGTGTGTGTGTAATGTGTAGGAGATATGTGCAGGCATGTGTAGGGCTGCTCGATGGGCCGGGGAACTCACCTCGATCTGCAGTAGAGCCTCCTCCCTCTGCCTGAGGGCCTCCACATCTTCCTCACTGATCTCCGACAGGAAGGCCTGCTCTCCCTCTGCGCCACCTGTTGTGCCAAACAACACCCCCTCCTCACTTAGCTCAGTGAATGGCGTCTGTGGACTCTACAATAATACAAAGGGAGACACACACACACACACACACACACACATACACACATACATAGACATAAAGCGAGAGAAAAGATTAATCAAACGTGTTTTGTAACAGTACCAGCGTTACGTCACATTGACTCTCTCTGTACACAACATAATTATCTCAAGCTACAGTAGATGCAGAAGTAAGTAAGACAAATAACAGAGTATAACTCTATAAATAAAAGACATATTGTGATTGGGGGAGGTGGGAGTTTCCACCAAAAGTACAGAGCAAACTTCCCAGCATTTTCTCACTGTGCCCGACCTGTGAGTCACTGCCGCTTAGGCTAACAAACAACCACCCATCATCAGCACTGCCTGCATATTCAACAGCAGACGCACATCAGCGCTCATCTCTTGTTTGTTGTGAGCAGCCGGCGCTAAGCAACGCTGGCTTTTTGTTGCTTGTGTTGCGTGGTGTGGCGTGGCGTAGGATCTGCTTTCGTCCGAGCGACGCTCTGCTGTGCAGATATGTGGGAGAGGGTCAGCGCGAGAGCGGAGCATTGATCTGTTAATTTTTCTAATTGCATATGTATGTTGTATGGTGATGGCGGAGCCCCCAAGGTGCTTATTGTTGCAGCACTGCTGAGGATGACTCACTGCATCAGGCCAGTTACAAACAGAGAGAGAGAAAGAAAGAGAGAGAGAGAAAGAGGGAGAGAGAGAGAATGCTTCTCCACTTCACTCTATATCATTCTCTCTTGTTTTTTTTTTATCTCTTTCCTTCTTTTGTTACTAGTGCTGGCAATTTATTGAAAAATATAATCTAATTAACCACAATGGAAAATGTAAGTGAATCACGACTAATCACAGTTAATCACACATTTAAAGTTCCAGAATTCTCCTTTATTTATTTATTTTTTTGGAAGAAAGAATGTCACATGCCTCTGGTTAGTGCAGGCTTCAGCAAAGTGGCATTCTTCGATTTCCCTCTCACCCAATGTGAAAGAGTGTAGTTGTCACAGGTTGACAGGGGTGACGGAGCACATGATTTTTTAAACTCCACCTCCGCCAACTCGCATCCCAGGCATGCAAGTTCTGCATAAATTTCTGCATGTTTTATAAATGCCATATTATGAAGCATCTAGAACCGTCACTATGCTGTTTATCAATGATCTTTGCCGTTGCCTTGTTGCCATCTTTTTCCTGTTATGGCTCTGCGTCAAGTGTGTCTGCTTTTTGGTCCTTTTTTGTCCTCCATTTCTGTCCTTTCTTTCTCTACTGTCTACTCTCTCTCGCTCTCTTTCTCTCTCTCTCTCTCTTTTTGTTTTTCAAAGCTGAAATGAGTTAGAGTGCTGTGAGGGCTGCAGTTGTGAAGTTGTTAAAGGTGGCCCACTCGCTGCAAATACCATTGTTTATCTGCACATAAGCAAAGCTACTTTGTCAAGAGGCACAGGCTCCTTCCACTGATTGCAGCCTCTAAAACTGAGCTATGTCTAAGAGTCAGCACTAGTGGCCAGGCCATTGGTTTGGGGGATGCTGAGGTAATTTACTGACAAAGCCTCTTTCCTGCCAGTGTCTCCAAAACAGTGTGGTGTTTTTTCTCCCTGTTCTGCAGCAAATGAGGAGGAACCCTTTTTAGAGAGAGAACCTGCATAATTAATTGCTTACTGTGTGAATAACCTCTCATTGTCAATGGTTAGTTTTATGTTCAGGCCATTATACCGATGTGCATGTTTGAACCTCAGGCACATAGCTCTGTCCCCAATGCCATTAAGAGTATGATCAATTCAGTCAATGGTTTCAACAGTTTTTTTTCATTCTACACATGAACACAACATAGTCACTGACGCATGCACACGTGTGTTTGTGTTTGTGTGTGTGTGTGTGTGTAGATAATATGTGCTGAAGGGGTCACATTCTCAACATACATTTTAAAAGGTAGGAAACCTCAATCGGGAAAAAAAGAAGAAAAAAAAAAGCTCCTGTGACAATACCTTAGTCCAATCCCTGAGAGCCCCGGAATAATTCCCACTGAGAAAAATCCCCCCTGACGAGAAGGAACATAGAGTCCCAGGGGCAACTCCGAGCATGGAGATAAATCACTTCTAATGGGGGAAGACTTCAGGTTCAGAGCTCGTATTCATAGATTCCCATTCTCTTCCTACCACCACTCCTTAGTCAATAGGACGTAATTATAGTTACATAAGCCTCTGTTGGCTCTTAAGTCAGCCATTCTTAAAAAAAGACCCTTGATAAAAACTCATTCAGAAGAAGTTAAGGATTTAAACCTCTGGTGGCACACTAAAGGGTGATTTACACTTAAAAAAAAAAAAAACTTTCATCAGTCCATTTCAGTCATCATTTCAGTCCAATGATTTTTTTTAAATTTTTTTAAATAGTAAAAGTGAAAATAAAATATCTTTACTTTTGCCACAAACACAGAAGAATGAACACAGTAGGAACCAGTGGTATGACAGCCTGACTGCAACTGTGTTTTGAGGAGGCCCATTGGTGTGTAACATGAGCTGGTACAGCTTCCAACAGTTACAGGGGCTCTTGCCACATTTAGTGATAATGGTAAAGAGACTGTTATCATTCAGAATATGTCATCATTCATTAAACTGAGAGATTGTGAGTGTGGCTTATGGCATGACTGTGTCAGTCTCATGATGAGTGGCAGGAGTTAAACACACATAACCACATCCCAGTCTCTCAGTCATTACTTTGCTAACAAAAGACTTCAGACATTTAGACATTTATAAGGGGAAATATTACAAGGAGAAATCCAGTGTGAACCAATCAATAGCCCTGCTGTTCGAGGACACCCAGTGCTGCCTGTAGGAAAAAGGTGAATAGTGAACTGGCAGCTAATGTCAGTTGAATGGGGCATAGGAAAATGAAACTGAAAGTGAGTTTTTGTGCCCCATTCAGTTAGTTTTAGCTGAGAGTTTGTTATTTGGTTTATGTTTAATCAGATTTTCTCATTCTTTTTCCTACCAACAGCACTTGGTTAACTTCAACAAAAATGATATGATTAATTCACACTGGATTTTCCTTTCAAGATAGTGTAAGATGTATTTACAGTTTAACTAAGAATCAAACATCTTTTGGCTCAAAAGTAATGGATCTACTTTTTGACACTTTTTTTTTAGTTTATGCATTTACGTACCATATGACTCATTCTATAAGTAGGTGGAGACAAGTGAACTGTTATTCATCAAATGTTGAATCTTGTCGTGTCTTGTCGTGAAAACTGTGTTATTTTGGGCGCCGTTGAGGCCACAATTGCTGTTGCTGAGAGATGACATCCATGGCAACTAGAGTTTCAGAAGTGCGTTTTTGCATGTGCGTGTGTAGGTGTGTGTGTGTGTTTGTGCGTGTGTGTGCTTGTGTGTGTTTGTCTGTGTGCCATAGTTGACATACAGCATTCATCATACAAGATGGAAATGTATGGTGAACACAAAGCCATGAGCCAAACAAAGCCTGCTGTTCTGTGTCTGTAGCTCACAATTCACCTCTGAGTTGCCATCATTTCAGACAGGAGAATTGTGCAGCATGGTGCTTGATATAGCATTAGTGACAGAGCACACTATGATGCGCACCGTCTGTTGATAAAATAAGCTTAATATAGACGGAGAAGGTTTTAATGGTGGGAAAGAAAAAAACATAGCTTTAGGCTTATAGGCCTAATTACTAATAAAACTTGTTACCTGTTATTACATAATTAAGTTAAAAAGTAGGAGAACTGTAATAATATAGAATGTCTTATACTTGCTTTCAGAAATAGTTACAGTATGTATGTACGTATGTACGTATGTATGTATGCATGTATGTATGTATGTATAAATAAGTGAGTAAACAAATAAATAAGATGCTACACAGGACAGGATATAAATCAAAATTTACTTTCAAAACCTAAAGACGTGGTGATGATATAAAGCTGTAGGGTGCTTTAAAGGCAGGCACACTCCCTTGTTCAATACAGCTCTATACAGTTTTACCCATGCCATGTTCTGTGTGGTCAGTACAAGAAAGAACACACATGGATTGCAACAGTAATTTTAATGTTTTTTTTTTTTTTTTTCTGTCTAATGGGCCACTGTCCACTGGAAAGCAATTGATGGATAGTAGTTATTAGTTCTTTATAACAGCTCAATTTCCAACCCAGTAGCCCTTAGGTGAAATGATTACTCCTGAGTGTGGTCTGTTTAGCAGAGAGCATGGCTAATAGCTTGTCTACCAAACAAAAGAAGAACACAGTGTCTTGATCTCAATTTTTTTGTTGCTGTTCAGACATAATCACATCCAATACTCCTGGCTCAGAATGGGACAAAGCCCTAAAGCTGGAGCGGGATGCTAAATGAACTCACCGTCGCCGACTTCCTGTCTTTCTGTGCTGGAGGGAGTAAAGCCCTTGAGCGGTCTGCAATTTTCTGATGGAATAGAGAGAATAGTCATTAGCATGCTAATATAGACAGGCTAATGCAACATAATAAGAGGAGAGACACACGTATGAGATAAAAATGTGGTCAACGCAGCCACAGGTAGCTTGCCAATGATAGCATCATGTATCACATCCAGAAAAAGTTTAAATGCTTGCTGTTTTCTTTTTTGTTTTTTTCTTTGAAGGGTTACCTTACTGTCAAATAGCATTAGAGAAAATGTTGGTTGGGGTTTTAATTATTTCTACAATTAATGGCTTTTTCCTGAGTCTAAATACTGTATGTATGCTGTCTATCAACAACCAAGTATGATGCAATTGTGTGTTAAAGGTTTAATGACTTTATAATAGAAAATTAGAAATATATACCATCTCATAGACACAGCACTTTGAAGTCAGCTGTAATCACAGCACCCCCAGTTTACAGTAAATTAAAATATCAGATTAAATAAGTAGTGCAAAGTGATATGTTGACAAATGACATGACAACATGTTTATATTTACAAATTCTTAGCAGACACTTTTATCCAAAGTATCCAGGAACACACTGTATTATACGGCTCTCCAGAATGCTGTAGGAGGTTCCATTAACTTTGAATAGGGCGTCTGAACTTTCAAAGGTCAGTTATTTCTCCATAATGACCGCTGCAAAAGTTTAATGACGCTGTCACTGGCACAGTTTTTGTTTTTCAGATTGACATCTTATCACTCCACTAGTAGAGACCAATCTTTTACCGCAATTAAACCTTACTGAAAGTGAAAGCAGACAGATGATCATCTGCGTTCTAAAGGATGTTTCAAGTTTATGTTGCATTGTGAAGTATTTGTTTATCCACAGAAGCTAGAGAACATCAACAAATTAAATATCGTGAAGATGTTTGTGTTTTTTTCTCGTTGTTTTGGCAAGTAGCTTTATAATAAGCGGGATGATGTATTGTCTGCCGGTCGTTATAAGAATATAAGTCCTTCAGGATGAAAAAGACCCTCTGCATTTGTGTCAGGCCTGTTCATCCTATCAGGACTTATTTCCTATAATGACTAGCAGACATACATTATCCTTATGTATTTGGTCTGTAGCCTGTTTCAATGATAAATCAAACCAATGCTTGAACATTTCAGTCAAACTACTATGTTAACATAGTATAATCATGGAATATTAAAATAGAAACCTTTTGGAAAGAGCTCTGACGCTAATTAATCAAACTCTCTTGAAACTATCTTTAGCTTAGAGTGGACAGACTCTCTGGTAGGCTGAATGATAATCCCTAAACTAGAACTCACAACAGATTCCTTATTAGACAGAAGATAAGACACTGTACAAAAAAGTTAATGAGAAGGTATGTGTCTGTATGGGAGTGAGAGTGTGGGAGGCTCTTCTGTCTGCACCTTCTGCAGGTCTCCATAGCGCTGCACTGACTCAGACAGCTCTGTCTTCAGCCTGGTCAGCCGCAGACGGTCTTGCTGCAGACCAATCAAAAACAGGGGTGAATAAAATACAAATTAAAAACTAAAACAATCAGATTGATTTGGTCTTTGGGTCCACAACCAAAACATAAGGGAATATGAAGAATGTATGATGGCACTACCATTACTGCTAATAATGTGTTGTAGTTGTTATTATACTGGAGTTACCCTTGAGGAGCCACTGATGATATCAGATAGTTGTTTGATGAGTTGACTTGTGTTTGTGATTACTTTGTTGGTTTGTTGCTGCATGGAATGTCTGTGAGAGAGAGAGAGAGAGAGAGAGTTAGTTTTACTTTAAGGTTATTCTAGAGCACAAACTTAAAAACAAAACACCTCCCAACATGGTGGCAACAGCTTGTTCAATATTCCAAAGTCGGCTGCATATGACTGCAGACAGTCATGTATTTGGGTTGAAAGCAAAGCATGATGGCTTGAAATTATGTCCATGATGGCCTTAAGTTGTGAGGATGACACCAAAAGGCAGCCATGCGTCATCATTGCTTCCAGACAGATCTTGCAGAGCTAGGGATCAACCAGCTGGATCCCACCCCCATGACATCAGTCCATTATTCTCATTGGCTGGAACCTGCCATGACAAAAACAACACCTTTCCCAAAGAAATGAGGTTCTGTAACATGGCTGTCTGGCCAGCTCCACACACCATGATATAAGCAGCTTTGCAGAGTTTTGCCAGTTGAAGAAGCCTCATTGCTGGACTTTGCTCTGGCTGGCAGTGAGTGTGGGGAGACTGAATTTGTTTTTGTATGTCTGAAGTTGCTTAGCCTACATTTTACCAGGTTGCTCTAAAATTGGTAGACTCGCAAGGTAGGCAGAGACAGTTTGGCTATAGCTCCTTCATCCTCCTAACCTCCAATAGAGCAAGCACTTATGTTCTTAGACTAATGACATACATAAAACTCATTTGGAGCGAGTGCCTCCTTCACAGGTGGGAGAAAGAAATATGTCGGCTGGCATGGTTGTGAAACAAAATTATCCAATTGTCTACATCTGATAAGGAAAATCATTCGGTTTTGGTCATAGCTGTAAATCTCACATTGAGTCATCCTTGTAAATAATAGCCTAAAATAATTTCATATATTTGCTAACTTGTCACTTCTTTGGACACTAAACCATAGTAAAAGAAGTGAACAGAGGGATCAATGATCTCAGTGACAGGTGTTGAGGCCGAATTTTTCATTTTCAGTTAGGTCCAGTGTCTACTGCGCTTACTAGCTGGCATAGCCACATTGATCTGACGAACCCCAACACGGTAACTTGGTTAGTAGCCTAGATTACGCAACAGAAATTGTGACAGATAAGACACAGTCTGTGAAACGTGACCATCCTTAAGTGCTCCTGGGCATTGTGTTTAAATTACTGTAAAAGTCAGTTATTTCATTATGTATGACGCCAACATACATGGACTCCTAATGTCTGACGTAATACTATCGAGAAAGTACGATAAATTCCCTCCTGTGTGACTGAAGTCACTAGCTGTCGCTTAATTTGTGTCATCACTCTTAGCATCAGCCCACATAAAAGTTTCTTACCACGCAATAACATGACACAGGAGATGATGAAGCTGATATGTATTGTTGTGTTTTCTCCAGTGAACAACAAAATCGAGTTACATAGTGCTTCACATAAACACGTAAAGTTATTTGATGACACTAAACTGAAAGGTAGCCAGTGAATCGCTAACGCAGGATATAAAGTTCAGTCTGGGTGAAATGCTGTGGTTTTAGAGAGTCCCGTTTCCAGCACACTCTGGCAAGTCATAGCTAGACTTATGCAGCCAGGCTCAGAGGAACGAAACTCCATCACTCACAGCGGATTTGTCCAAATGCACACAGCTGTCCTGTGTCCTCCCATTGGACAGATTAGGCCCGGCCAATTAAGAGAGTCGATATTAACGACTGTCTGACAGGAGTTGACTGCCTGTGCAATAAGTTCTTGTCTCACAAGCTCAAAGATCTCTGACACACCTTAGGCACCTGGCCAGCGAAGTTACCAGTGGGAGGGACTTCCTGTGAGATGTATTTGTGTGTGTGTGGGTGTGTGTGTGTGAGAGAGCGAGAGAGAGAGATGAATTCAATAAAGGATATGAATATGCAAATATAACCTTGCACTAAAACACACACACATACACACACACAATCACACACACACACACACACACACACCACACACACACACACACACACTTCACTTTCTCTCCAGAAGGGTGGAGGTGTGTGCAAGGACATTGATTTGGTGTCTGGCTGCAGTGCAGACGGGTCTTAGCCCTAAAGCCCTTCCATACTTCTCTTCCTCCCGGAGAGGAGTGGAGGAAATGAGAGAGAGTGACTGTTGCCGCCACTGTTGCTCCCTGGAGATATGCAGACCTTGTCAAGATCCCAACATGGACTCTAATATTGATTTTTAAGCTTGTGATGTCTGTCTGTGTCTGTGTGTGTGTGTGTGTGTGTGTGTGTGTGTGTGTGTGTGTGTGAGAGAGAGAGAGTGTTTGGGGACGGGTGGGGCATCACAGCCATCAAAATCAATGGTGCACTGGGAGGAATCGGCGTGTCACTATAACTAAGTCTGGGGATGGGGCTGGAGTTGCAGGTGCACAAGCAGTGGAGTGGAAAAGTACGCACACAAGGAAACAGTCACAGGAACATCTGACACACACACACACATAGACACACACACACACACACACACACACACACACATGCACAGCTTGACCTGGATAACGATCTCCGTCATCTTTTAATTTTTTTCCAACAGGGAGATGTAAAGACATCAAGAATCATTGCATTTGTACACCAATTGTGTCCCAGGGTGTGATTCAGCCAGAGTCACCTCTGCACACAGATACATAATGACTTGAAAGCATACAACCTCTCTGCTACACCCTCCAGGGTGGTTTACTTACACTGCAGCCCACCAGCGGGAGGAGAAAGCCTATTCAACTGAATTAAAGTGCCTTTGTGAGTGTGAGGAGCAGTAGTTCTGTGTGAAGCTCCGGTGTGCAATCGGTGTGTGTGGGCATAATTACACGTACCAGGGGAG
>PYXC01000813.1:2950000-3060000 GCA_015244755.2 Tenualosa ilisha
TTTAAATTCACAATGTATTATATTTGTTTTCTTGTACAGACTGCAGTGAATCTAAAAAAAGTCGATTAGTTATTATAACTGAGTGTCTGATGAGAGAATGATAGAATAGGAAGGCAGCAGTGTTTCATGGAAGTGACTCACTCATGTTTCATGGATGAGACAAATGTAGCATACCTGGCTTCTTTTGTCACTCTGAATGTCATATTACCATAATTTCACGATACTCCATGCTATTATCATGTAATCACTATTACAAAATAAATCAATAACTTTAAATCAGACTAACATTGTCCAAACATTTTCATTTTGTGTATATACAGTTTTTGTGTATTTATGTAAATTTTGGAGAAATTAAATTCTTTTGTGTCATTAAAATGCACCTCCTAGAAAGACGGAATAAGTCAAAGTAAGTATAAGCATTTAGCTCAGTCACAGTTTGGCTTATTCACAAAAGTATGTGAGTGTATTCAATAACTGCTTGTGACATTTAAAGTGGTGTGTAAACACTTTCATCTACTTGGGTGTGTATCTTCCAGGCTCAGACAACATAAGGTGTGCCTTCTGTCTCCAGGAACCTGCAGAGACCAGGGGGGGAACATAGAGGAGAGCCGGGAGAACAGATAGGGAGAGGGAGGGAGAGAGAGAAGGTGAGAGACAAAGCGAGAGAGAGAGAGAGAGAGAGAGAGAGGGCTAGAAAACAGAAAGACGGATAGGGAGAAAGAGAGAGGGTGGAGACAGTAGGAGAAAGGAAGGACCAAGAGACAGAGAGAGAGAGTGAGAGAAAGAGAGAGAGGAGCAGGGCAGAGGGAGAGTCAAGAAACAGGAAGTGAGAGAGAGAGAGCAAATATACAAGCAGCAAACCAACGACCTGGTATCCCTAGAGAAAGTCCGGGACGGTCGTGTCAGCTCGGAATGCTTAATGTGACTAACAAAGACAATGCCACTCAAAGGGTGTGGGTGAATAATCCACTTAGATCTGTGGCGTGTGCGCTTCCCCGATTAGGGAGCTGGGTCAAATTCAATTAACCGAGTGAATTCCTGTCAGCAACGGGAGTGAAGGGGATCTGACCAGTCACTGTTTCACTCCAAGCCATGATCAGATGCCTCTTATCAATGCAAAAAAAAAGAAAGAAAGAGAAAAGAAATACTAAGACATTAATAGAGGGAAAGGGGGGGGGGGTCATAAAATAATCTCATCTTTTTTTTTATCAAAGCGAAGCAATTTTTTAACAAAGCACTTTTTTTTGCGGTGTCCAGAAAAATTCATTTTCCACACCATGGCAAGGCAATCAGCGGATGCCATCCTCTGCCACCTCTGCATTCAACACCACCATCGTGCCTGATGCTCTTAAATGTGCCCTCTTGGGGCTGGCATCAAGTGGTGCCAAGCCCTGTCAGCGAGACAGGCAGGGGCGCGCGTGTGTGTGTGTGTGTGTGGAGGGGCGTGAGGGGTGTGTGGAGACGGAGGGGTGGATGACGATACTGGCTCAACACATCGCCAGCGCCACCCTGCTGAGAGAATGGAAGGCACGGTGCCAGTGCCTCTGGGCGACGCAGCGCCATCTGGGAGGTATGACCCCCAGACTGCTGAGGTTTCTGTGGAAACGCCATGTAATGGAATTATATCTGAAGCAGCCTATGCCAGAAAAAAGACAGAGAGGAATAAAAAAGTGAGGAAATGAACAGGTGAGTGAGTGAGAGACATGAGTAAAAAGATGGAGAGTGAGTGATGGAGAGAGAGACAAAGAGAGAGAGAGATGAAAATGGAAAGATGAGAGGAGTTAAAAGAGGTGAGAGATGGACAAAGAGAAAGTAACAGATGAAAGTAAGAGAGAGAGACAGTGAGAGACAGACAAACATGGAAAGATGAGAGGAGTTTAAAAGAGGTGAGGATAGACGGATAGAGAGAAAATAACAGATGAAAGCAAAAGAGAGTGAGAGAAGGAGAGAGGGAGCAGCAAGCTGTGAGAGGTGGGCGCGGAGGATTAAAACTGACACATGGGGGGAGAGTGCGGTCAAGGTCAAACACGAGAAGAGATAAACAAGAGGAGAAAAAACACACACAGCAGAGTCAGGGCTGTCCTGCAGGTCAACAGAGAGAGATAGAGGGAGAGCGAGAGAGAGAGCAGACGGTAGGGACTACAGAGAGGGCTGAGAGAAAGACAAAAGAAGAAAGAGAAGAAGAAGAAGAGAAAGATGTTATCAAGAGGGTCTAGTTTGTACTGCCAAGACATTTATTCTGACAATAAATCTCTCTGGCTATCAATTCTTTAAACCTGCTTTGCTAAATATGCAGAGATGCCGATTGACTTGAAATAGCCCCTCAATTCTGTCGAATCACTCCACACAAAAGGCACTTACTAACACAATAGTTCTATGAACACAATTTGGAACCACTGACTGGAGAGGCTAACCCAAGAACCATACCATTCCTAGGGGTGTTTTTCAGTTTACATCCACACACAGCCAGCAGCATCCACACACTGCATAACAATTGCCATGTGGATAGCTGCCTGTTTTGTTCAGGAATGTAATGCACTGTAATGGGCAGCATTTCTGTTTAGGCCTCTGAAGTTTTTGACTGATTGCAATATCATGTCATTGTCCCAGGAGGCACAAACGTGAGGGAAAAATAATCTCCCCATAGGTTTTCAGCTTCCGTGCTTCCTCTTGCAGTTGTAGAATTAACAAACAGTCATCAAATAATTTTCCATGGATTTAGGAAAAATAATAATTCCTCTGACTTGGCTAAGTAGACTGTTGTGACTATTGTTGACCATTGAAGTGTCATAGAGTCATAGTCATAGTTCCTATGCCCAAGGAAAAGACCCTTCCCCAAGATGTTTATAGGAACTGTAGTCACTGGATCTACACATGGGCCCACAGTCCATGTATGTATGCATGAATGCACGAAAAAAGGTTCTACGACCTGTGAAAGGTACAAAAAGCACTGCTGGTGCTACTGAATTGCTCACAACAAGCACTACCATTATTACCAACATTTTCGGAAAGTGTCAGGAAGACAGAAAACAGATGGCCGCTCAGAGCCATGCGAATTTCACTCACCTGATCAGAGAGACAAAACTTAAGGATGAAATGATCACTGCGTGTGAGCAGGGAGAGCGGCTGAGATGCCGAGATTGATGAAACCCCACTGGGGGGAAGGAGGTGTAATGCATTTTAAACAGGCACAATCATTTCAGATTGGCCACTTTGTCATCAGACTGGAATTTGGTAATTGCTGGCAGCTCAAGTTAAAGAGAATAATCAATATTATCTTGGAAGGGGGCACCAGTGGAAGAAAGAAAAAGTAAGCAGTCAAACTTTCAACAGGGATGGTGGTGGATGGGAGGTGGGGGATGAGAAGGGAGGGGAGGGGAGGAGTCAGGCAGGGGACTGGACTCACTCCCAAGATGCAATATGCAATGTGATTAATCTGGACAGTAGCCATTCAGAGACAGCTTACTTGTTGCTGGTCAGAGTTGAATCATCAATGATTTACAGTCAGTATACAGAATAATCTATCATATACAAACCCCTTATGTCATAGTATTTTGGTGTGTGTATATTTAGTTTGTGTGTGTGTGTGTGTGTGTGTGTGTGTGTGTGTGTGTGTGTGAATAATGTATGTATGAATAATTAATTGTTTGTGTACAAGTATATTCAGGTTGTGTAGGTTTTTGTGTAGGCTTTTTTCGGCGTGTTTCAGACATGTGGTGAAACTCACAGGTTCTGCCGAAGTTCGGCTGTGTCTCTAGATGTGCCCAGGGACTGCAGACTCTTCTCTAAGGCCACCACTACAATGAGGGATGTGGAGAAGAGAGGATATAGGTTAGAAGAATCAAGAGGGAATGAGAGGAATAGAGAGAGAGATTGAAAGAGCGATAGGAAGGGAGGTGGAGAGGTGGAGGCAGGTACAGTGTGTATGGGAGAGAGAGAAAACGAGAGTCATTGAGGAGCTGATACCCATTAATAACTCAATGAAATAAAATTAAGGCAGATATGACAGAGACCAAGTCATGCAATCACAAATAGATGTCAGCATAAATTTAAAACACACATATATGCACATATACACACACGCACACCCACACACAAACACAGACACACACACACATACTCACCATTAGAGTTGATCTGGAAGATGTTGGAGGAGGTCTCTTGAAATACATCCTGCAGCTCGGAGGCGCTCACCTGTGTAGCTGACAGTAACAACACAAACTCCCTTTTCATCTGTCATCCATCTTTCAGGCCTGTCATTCATTATACATGACCCCTTCACAGCAGACACACACACTTCACTTTGTCAGTGCTGCTGATTGAACTTGCATCGACTCTCATCTCCAAGGACACCAGGAGTAGAAGTCAAGACAAAATACAAGTGAAGCGATGCCCTTTTGAACAGAAAATTGCCTTGTGGGTCGACTCTTTTGCTAGACCGCTGTGAGACTGTTTCAACACGCTAAATGACTAATGGTTGTGAGCTTTTGTCCAGCCTGATTTGTGCTCCTGGTGAGAACCAGATGTTATAAACATGGGTCCTCCCTCAGAGCCTTAGAAAGCTACCAGCTGAAGGCAAAGAGATCACACCAAGTGGTGTGAAGGTCAGTTTTATTCTAACTACACATTTACATTTAGGAATTTCCCCAGGTGCCTCGAAACTCAATGCATAGCTGTCATGGGGAGAAGGATAATTTGTTGACACACCTGTGTTACGGTATTAAAGGCAGCGAGACTAGCCTGTCTGGCACATCAGCATCACTCAGCACCATATGCTCGTTCAATCATTTCCTCCAATTCTGAGGTCCCATCACTGGCTCAAAGTGAGCTTTAGAACTGACTTTAAAGCACTGCTGCTTGTATACAAGTGTCTAAATGGGAGAAGACCTAATTGCCTCTCTGATATGTTTCAGCAATAAACCCAATCAGATCTCTCAGATCGCAGCAGAAAAAAAATGCTGGTAAAATCTGTCATCAGAACAAAGTGTGGTGCTTCTGGTTTGGGACATGTAGGGGCAGGACAAGAAAGTGAGAGTCTCCTGAGATTTTGACTAACTAACTTAGATAACTACTTTGAAACGCCTATATACACGACCTTACGAAGAAACAGTTTGATAAGTTAATTTTCTCTTTAACTACATTTTATTTGGGGTTTTTGGGACATGTCTAAGAGAGAGTCTGAGACAAAGAAGCCCAGCTGCACTCTGAGTGGAAAAGTAGCCATCATGGCGACCGCTGCTAATACCAACGACTTTGCAATGACGTTGTCGACAGAAATGGAAAGACAACGAGATCACTTCAAAGAGGACATGGCTGATCTGATTAAAACGTCTCTACCACCTATCCAGGCGTCTATAACAAATTTCCATGAGATGGTGGACACACTCGAACAGAGGGTCACTGCGGTGGAGACCAAAGAAGGTGCTAACTTCGATGCACTGTTTAAGGCTGAGAAAGCTATCAGCGAATTGCAAACTTTAAATGCTGCACTGGCGGATCGCATTGATGACCTGGAGAACCGGTCTAGGAGAGGAAATCTTCGCATTATTAATGTGTCCAGGGATAGCGAACCCAAAGGGACATGGCTACATTCATCTCAACTCTTTTGAAGGATTAGATGGGGAACCTATTCACTTCACCGCCTGAACTTAAACGAGCACATCGAGCATTGGTACAGAAACCTAAAAATGGCCAGTCACCCAGACCCATCATCGTTGCCTTCCTTAGGTTTCAAGACCGGGAGCGAGTACTGCGTTGGGCAAGGCAGAACAAAGTGGTGTACGAGGGACATACCCAGAGATTTTACCCCGACCTTAGCGCTCAACTCTCCAAGAAGTGTGCAGGCTTCAAGAACGTCAAGGCGGCTCTCTATCAGAAGGGAATTCAGTTCAGGCTTCTCTACCCTGCCTGTCTACGCATGACCTACGAAGGGGAAACATGTTTGAAACGCCAGCGGATGCTGAAACCTTCTACTCCCAAAAAGTTCAGAGAAACCTCGACATTCCGGCTGCGTCCAAACAGGAGGATTAATGCATTTGTCAATAAGTGGTAAAATAAGCTGTAGCGATTAAAAACAAACTATTGAAACAAACTAGCACAGACTGCGATGCTACGCTTTACTTGTGGGCACTTACAACATATTTTGGTAGACATTTGCTCTTGGTTTGTTATCTTCGAGTTTTTAGGCTTATTTGTGAACAAATATTTCTTTTGTTTCTTTCTTTTGAGGATCTTTTTTTTTTCCTTTTCTTTCTTTTCCTCTTTATAGATTTTGTCATCACTCAGGAGCTCTCTCAAGAGTGAGGTTAGTGAAAAGGTTTTTGAAGAGTTTAAAAAAAAGACGAATCCTGCGTGCTGCTAGATTAGCAGAGTTAGGAGGGGCTGGGTTTAATGGGGATAAATGGGTAGACTAGACCTTTTATTTTATTTATATTTTTGATGTTTGGCAGCATTTTGGATTTCACTGGGTTCTACCACCGACTTTAATAGAGATAGATAGAGACATGATACACCTTTTGTGGAGGGAGACAGGCTCACATCATGCAAGGCAGTGGGGTCTACTGTGTGGCTATGGCTAATGGTGCAGATTATGCCGGCTCAGCCATGAAGTTTACATCGTGGAACGTTAAAGGTCTTAATAGTCCTGTTAAAAGAGGTAAAATACTCTCTCATATTAAAAATCTTAAAACAGATATTGCATTTTTTCAGGAAACGCACTTGCATAATTCAAATCAACTGCACTTAAAGAAGCATTGGGTGGGGCAAATACAGTGCCCACCATAATTATTGGCACCCCTGGTTTAGATGTGTTAAAAGCCTTAAAATAAATTCAGTGTTTATTGCAGAAGAATACTGTCACACTGAAAATTTTAGGAAAATGTAGCCTTCAACTCAAATGAATTGTAAGAAAATAAAAAAATCCCTGACTAAAACATAATTATTTTTCATTAAATCACCTGTTCCACAATTATTGGCACCCTTAATTCCCAGGAAATAAATATAATTGAAGCATTTCTGTCATTTCTACAGTAGTTTACAAAGTTTACCAGAGTATGTAGGAACATTTAATTAGTAATTCATCACTTCCTGTTTCCCTGGGGTATAAATATGACGTGACACCGTGGCCATTTCTCTTATCCACTCTTAAACATGGGAAAGACAAAGGAACACAGCATACAAGTGAGGCAGATGTGCGTCGACCTTCACAGGTCAGGCAGAGGCTACAAGAAGATTGCCACTCAACTGCAGCTGCCCATATCCACTGTGAGAGGAATAATTAAGAAGTTCAAAACAACTGGAACAGTGGTAAACAAGCCTGGACGAGGACCCAAGTTTATTTTGCCACCACGCACAGTGAGGAGGATGGTAAGAGAAATCAAAAGATCTGCAAAGCTCACTGTTACAGAATTACAACAAATGGTAGCATCCTGGGGTCACAAAGTCTCCAAATCAACCATCAGGCGCTGTCTACACGCCAACAAGCTGTTTGGGAGGCATGCACGGAGAAAACCTTTCCTCACTCACAATCATAAACGCAAACGTCTGGAGTTCGCCAAGCAGTATTGGGGCTTCAACTGGGACCGTGTGCTTTGGTCAGATGAGACCAAGATTGAGCTTTTTGGCAACAAACACTCTAAGTGGGTCTGGCGTGCCACGAAAGATGCGCATGCTGAAAAGCACCTCATACCCACTGTGAAGTATGGGGGTGGGTCAGTGATGCTGTGGGGCTGTTTCGCTTCCAAAGGCCCTGGGAACCTTGTTAGGGTGCATGGCATCATGAATGCTTTGAAATACCAGGACATTTTAAATCAAAATCTGTTGCCCTCTGTCCGAAAGCTGAAGATGGGTCGTCACTGGATCTTTCAGCAAGACAATGACCCTAAACATATGGCCAAATCTACACAGAAATGGTTCACCAGACACAAAATCAAGCTCCTCCCATGGCCATCTCAGTCCCCAGACCTCAACCCCATTGAGAACCTGTGGGGTGAGCTGAAGAGGAGAGTACAGAGGAGAGGACCCAGGTCTCTGGATGATTTAGAGAGATTCTGCAAAGAGGAATGGCTGAAGATCCCTCTTTCTGTCTTTTCCCATCTTGTGAAACATTATAGGAGAAGATTAGGTGCTGTTTTGTTGGCAAAAGGGGGTTGTACAAAATATTAACACCAGGGGTGCTAATAATTGAGACACACATTATTTGATGTCAAATAATTATTTCTTTATGTGGGATTTTTTCCCCACTGAATAAACGCACTTGTATTGAAGGTTGGACTTTTCTCTTTTTTTCCATTAAGGTCCCATATTATTTAGAAAAAAATATATATATTAGAAGCTAAAAAACACATCGCAACCAGGGGTGCCAATAATTATGGAGGGCACTGTATTTCATTCTAGCTTTAACACCAAAGCGAGAGGTACAACAATAATAATACATTAAAAAATTCAGTTCACGTCTTCTAGCTTTATTTCTGATCCTCAAGGCCGTTATTCTTTAGTATCTGGGAAACTTTTTCATACATTAGTATTATTGGTAAATATTTATGCTCCTAATTGGGATGATGCTGAATTTGTGCAAAGGGTTGTTTGTCAGCTGCCAGACCTCAGCACCCACCTGTTGATTTTGGGGGGAGATTTTCATTGTATGAATCCTAATTTAGACAGGTCCAAACCTAAAGCACAGACTCTCTCTAAAATGGCCTCTAGGTTCTCTGACTTATTCAGCCATGCAGCATGTGTGGATCCTTGGTGATATTTAAATCCCCACAGTAAAACATTTTCTTTTTATTCAAACTTACTCTAGGATCGATTATTTTTTTATTGATAAAAAAAACTTTTGAACTCAGTGGAGATGGTTAAATATTCTTCTATTGTAGTATCAGACCATGCCCCCATACTAATGGATCTCCATTTTCACAAAAACTACAGTAGCCGTCCTCAGTGGCGTTTTAACACCACATTACTGTCAGATAACACATTCTGCACTTTAATTGGTATAGCTATTAAAACTTTTTTGGATGCTGTGTCCCCATCACTGTTATGGGAAACACTTAAAACTTATCTTAGGGGTGAAATAATAACTTATTCTTCTCATATATTTTTTTTCTAGAGAAAGAAAAAGACAAAAACAACAGTTAATTGACGCCATATTTGAATTAGACAGGAAGTATTCCACCTCCCCAAGCCCATTGCTCCATAAAGAGAGAATATCATTACAAACTCAGTATAACTTGATATCAACCTCTGAAACAGAACGCCTTTTTCTGAGATCGCGTGGGTTGTATTATGAACATGGAGAAAAATCAGGACGTCTCTTGGGACATAAACTTCAGTCTAAGTCAGCAGCACAGATCATATCTGAAATTGAAGATGTTACAGGGACAACCACAACAGACCCGTTAAAAAGAAATCATATTTTTAGAGACTTCTTTTTTGATTTGTATAACTCTGAATCACTGAAGGACACATCACTGTTTCAGAATTTCTTTAAAAACCTAGAAGTCCCCACCCCACTATCTTCAAATCAAAGAGGGTATCTGGATGAACCAATTGTATTGAGGGAAGTTAGCTCTGCCATCTCTTCTATGCAAAATGGAAAATCTCCAGGGCCAGATGGCTTCCCAATTGACTTTTATAAAAAAAATTCTGATCAGTTAACTCCACTGCGGTTAGATATGTTTGTTGATACATTGCCACAGGGCAAACTACCTGACTCACTTAATGAAGCATCCATAACTCTCTTCCATAATCCATAAAAGCCAGGTAGGGATGCCTCTAAGTGTGGATCATACCGACCAGTATCTCTTTTAAACACAGATATTAAAATACTTGGCTATACATTTGGAAACCCCATTACCACATATCATATCAACCGACCAAACAGGTTTTATTAAAGGGCGGCATTTATTTTCTAACATAAAAACAAATGCTGATAGCAATTGTATCAGATGTCATGTGAATGTAGCAGACTTGACTCACATGTTTTGATCTTGCCATTTGCTAACAGGGTATTGGTCTGACATTTGTTGTGCTGTCTAAAGTACTTGGAGTCACTATACAACCATGTGCAATGATGGCATTATTTGGTGTACGGAATGAGAAAACAAACTTGACCAAGAAGCAATGCAACATCATAGCATTTGTTTCTTTGATGGCGCAGAGGCGAATCTTACTTCATTGGAAGTCAAATACACCACCCACTGCAGCACAGTGGCTGAAAGATGTAATGCAATTTTTACACTTGGAGAAGATTAAATTTGCAATAAGTCAATCAGACAAATTTCAATCTGTTTGGGAACCCCTTTTGTCTTACTTTGGCAGTCTCCATGAGCTTCCAAAGGCACAAATGGACTAAATTAGAAGATTTCAAGAGTCTATAGTGTTAAGGATTGGGTCCACGCTAAGGCACACTTGGCTGGTTATACAGACCTCTGAAGGCACTGAAATCCTATTCATGTATTTTTGTTTTAATTTTATTTAGATGTTTCTATGCTAATGACACCCAAAACTAAACATTTTCTTTATGTTTATTATTGTCATAGACATGGTTATAATTATTATTACTATTATTTTTATTATTTTGGTCCAGCAGGGGTGGGGGGAGGGATGGGTGGAGGTGGTTTTTCAGTGTGATAAAAAATGAAAAATCTTTTGCAACTTTGTTGATATATCATTGTCATTACCATTGATTTTCCAATAAAAAGACGTATTAAAAAAAAAAAAAAAAAGAACTTTGCAGCAGCCTTCAGCTACTATGCAGTTCAGCTATGGAACCAACTCCCAGAGGACATCAAAAAGGCTCCTACTGTTGGCAGTTTCAAATCTAGACTAAAGACCCAGCTGTTCTCAGATGCTTTCTGCTAACTGTTGTATCTTTATTTAAACTTTAATCATTTCTTACTTAACTTTTACTTAATTTGATTACTATTACTAACTATATAATTTATTACCGAACTTTAGTTGTATTACTTTTTTTTTTCTTAACTTTTACTTCATTTTAATACTTAATTTGTTCTATTTTTATCACCCATGTTTTATTTTCAATCACTTAATTTTATTCTCTCTTATTCACTGTGCTTTTATCTTTGTAAAGCACACTGAACTGCCTTGGCTGTTTGTAATACATGCGGATTTTAATTCTGTTTTCTGTGGAAAAGATGGTTCCACAAGTGAAACAGGGTGTCACAGTTTAAAAAATATAAAGTATAAAGTGGGCTTACTGATATACAGTAGCTGGTTGTGGTTGCTCTGGAATTAACACAAGGTTTAGTTGTTCCAGGGATTGTTTTGTGTTTAGTTGGTCTATTATTAAAACTCATAATTGCAGCCTTACAGCCTGAAGACCTTGCTGTTAAGCCAACTGTTTCCACTGGCTGGGTCAGTGAAGTTTGACTCGGAATCGGCTCTTGGAAAGAGGGAGATTGTCAGTCTCTGTGTTTAGGTGTTAAACATGTTTGGAATATGTATATTTTGGAGAAATTCTTAATTAATGGTCTATTATGGGTAGAATAAAGTCATGTAGAATAAGGTATTAATGACTATTAGTGACTTGTAATGGCTAACAAATGGCTAATATGTTACTAATTTGAATGTTAAGAAGCTGCTAGTTAATGGTGAATATGTGCACCCTAATCTAAAGTGTTATCAAGTTGGTATTTTTCATTCGTTTTATTTAGTTTACTTATTTAGTTTTCTTTTTTCTCAATCATTTTATGTCATTTAATTTTTTTCCAGTATTCTCTGTTCTTTGCCTTTATCTTGTAATGTAAAGCACATTGAACTGCCTCTGTATGAAATGCGCTGTATAAATAAACTTACCTTGCCTGCCAAAGCAGTCTTGAACGTTAATAGAAATGCTATTAAATAAAATTAACTGTTTAAGAGAACCAGATCAGTACTTTATATTTTTATAAAGTAATAGTCAAGAGTGAAGGATACTGACAATGATGATGAGAAGCCCTCCTTATGTTCTGCGAAGTCCGGCTTAATATTAAGTGTTAGATAAGAAGTGTAGACGAGCCAAAGCACAGCGCCTGATCACAGTAAGTCGTGAACGGCCATGAGGATAAAAAAAAAAAACAGTGCTTAGTGTTCAATGCCCTTATTACACAGAGAGCATCTAAAGACTAAAAGAGAGGGGGTCAGCAGGGGCACGAGAGAGAGAGACCAATATGGAAAGATGGAGCAAGATTATAGAAGAGGGATAGCATGAGAGAGACTGAGAGAAATGAGAGTGGTATGAAAGGATGAAGATGAGAGAGTTGAGGGAAAGAGAGCAAAAGCGGGCCATTTGCTGGAAGACATTATACAGCACTTGTGGATTTGCTCCCTGTGTGCCATATTGTCAGCAAGCCTCTTACTGAGGCATTCCCACAAAATGACTGTAATTGATGTTTTTTCCTCTTCTTCCTCTTTTTCAAATGGCAAACTGACTGTTCATGACAAAGGGTATCTTGAGCTATGTGATGACACTCTATAATTAACTGATCTTTGGCCATGAATTCAATATATGCAAGATGTAGTGTATACATAATAGAAAGAAAGATTTGTTCATGTGTGTATGTGTGCATGTGTGTATGTGTGTGTGTGTGTGTGTGTGTGTGTGTGTGTGTGTGTGTGTGTGCTGTCATATAGAGAGGGCACTGTAAGCCTTCTGTTGAGTTGGCTTTTAGTGCCAACCTCGGATTCACTGAGGCAAGATCCAACCAAACCTCTTCCAGCCAAACCATTCATTTTATGACCGTGGTCATTACACAGACTTAGAGCCAAATGGCTATTTCCAACTCTCTGCTCTTATCCCAAAAAAGGAAGACATCCAAACCATATACTATTCATACTACACACGGTAAAGATATGAATTGCGGTCAAAATCCAAATAATAGTTAGCACATTTAGTGTCTTTGCATTACTAGTATTTTGCAGAGTTATTTTTTATCATGATTCATAATACTCAAACGTACACACAAATCAATTTGTCTTCTGCAATTACGTTTAGCTCCACAAAGCATATGTCAACCTTGCCGATTAAAAGCCATTTGTCATCAGCTGTTGTCTGTGGAGAAAAGAGAGGAGCTATGCTAGGCTTCATGAGAGACAGAGGACTGTGTCATATTGTAATTATCAGCCCAGTCAGACGGGTATGTGGAGAGGAGGGAGGACTTTCATGCTGGGTCATTTATCAGGGGAGAAACCTGGTGGGTCCTGCCTAATATCAGAGCCTTCAGACACACAGACACACACACATGCAGACACACACACACATGCAGACACACACGCACACACACACACACACACACACACACACACACACACACACACACAGTCACTCACTTCCAGACAATACTCTGTATCATTGTGATAGATTTGTGTTCCATATTCATACTTTCTCGAGCAGCCAGCACACTCTCTCACAAATACTCCTATTCATAGACACACACACACACAGCAACACACACGATGAAACACACACACACACGCATACAAAAACACACACACATACTGCCAAGAGGAAAGGTCACTCAAGGGCAGCATCTGACCCTGGTTTTCAGGATGAATCTGAGGTGATCATTAATATGCATCTAGTGCACTGTGTGCATGTGTGTGTGTTGGTTGTGTGTGTCTGTGTGTGTGTCTGTTGTCTCAGTTGCCATTATCGTTGTGCTGCTTTGAAATGCATTTATTGTAAACAGCATTTATGTCTATTTAGGCTAGTGCACTGTGCATTTATGTGTGTTTTGGGGTGAGTGCGTGTTTGTGTGTGTGTGTGTGTGTGTGTGTGTGTGTGTGTGTTAGAAGATAAAACTGCACTTTTTCACAGCAGGAAAAGAGCTCTGTGAGGACCTGCGCACAGAAAATTTCCCTCTCTAATTATTAAGTACAAACACACAACAACAACACACTCACACACAAACAGTGAGAGAGAGAGAGAGAGAGAGAGAGAGAGAGAGCACAGAAACATACACAAACATAAATACAGATGGAGATAGAGAGAGAGACAGCACATGCACACACACGGATGTATGCACACAAACACACAAAAACACACACACAAACACACACACACACACACACACTTTGAGGGGAAGGAGGTCCACAAACAGAAAAACATAAAGTTATAAACTGAGTCCAGGAGAAATATGAAATACTGTTTCAGGGCTGTGTTCCCTTTATCATAGCACACAGTCCTCTTCTGTACTATGACTGTACACTCAGATCTCATCCCAAAGATGGAAAGAACCTCCCTTGGGGTAAGTAAGCGTGTGTGTGTGTGTGTGTGTGTGTGTATGTATGTGTGTGTGTGTGTGTTTGCGTGCATGTTTGTGTGTTTGTGTGTGTGTTTGTTTGTGTGTATGTATGTGTGTGTTTATGTTCGTTGTATGTGTATCTTTAGAGGTTGGTTGGATGCTCTGCAGGGTTTGGTCGGCTGCCTCCCGTCCTTCTGACCTCTCTGGAAGAGGCTTCCATGCAGCCGGCATGAGTCACAAGCCGGAAACGGGCATCCACAAAGTAACAGATGTCTCTCTCTCCCGCTCCCGCGCCCATGCCCGCGCCTGGCCCTAACGATAATCAGGGGAGGCGGGGGGAAAAGAGATCCTGCCGTTACCCCGGCACGAGAAATGGATGCCACTTTGGCATTCAGACACACTACTATTCTTAGCGTCGTAACTGAAAACAGAACATTCGGCTTGAAGAAATCCTGCCCGACACGATATATAAACAGCAACGTTGCACTGTGTAGAGGAGTTGTTAGGGGACATTAATGAGATGCCATCCCTAATCCAAAATGATGTTTAATTTTTTTTTTTTTTTTTTTTCGTTTCTCCAGCATTGCCGCAGTGTGGATGTTGGGTGAGGACAGGACCCAGTGTCTGCAGGCTGAGTTAATTGAACCAATATGCTCATTGAAACATATAACATTCAACATGTGCCTAAGGGGACCTAGGGACTACATGGCAGAGTGAAAAACACATTGTGCGACAGTTTGCATCTGAACTGCTGACACAATTTAGACTGAGTAGTTAGTTGGGATTTCTGCTTGTTCTGTGATAAGCATTTTGTTAGATGTTCAGGGGCTGATACATTCGGTGCTCTGCTTTGAACAGCTTGAGTTAATGTGAATCCCCTCCATGCAATCAATGTGTGTAGTGGTATTATTCTGAAGTGTTAGATAAGAAGTGTGGACGAGTAGATGGGGACCTGAGTAGAGAGAGGAAGAGAAAGACAGAGAGAGGGGGGGGTGGAGACTGGATGTGAGGCAGGCTCTATGTGTTGGTGCTGGATTTGGGGGTTTAGAATATGTCCTTACTGACACCTACACCTTGGCCAAAAAGATTATGTGCATCTGAAAGTGCACTTAGAGCACAACCAGTGCATCTATGTATGTATCTATATATATTCCCTGTACAGTATTTGTGTAAATGCAAATGTGCTGGCGTGTGTGTTTGTGTGTGATCTCATGCTGACCATTTCCTGATCATCCTGATCATCTACCGTTCCCTTTAAACTAGTGTCAGCACAGAAAAAGTCACCTGTCTCTGCTGGTGCCTAATCAAGATTATGTCCTGTGGTAACTGCTTGATGAAAGTGATGACGTGCCAAGTGATAAAACTATTATTTGCTCCTTTCCATCCATCCAGTTAAGCTTTATGATAAAAAAACTCTCTCTTCCTCTCTCTGTTGTCTTTAAAGGGATATTATAAGGCATTCCAACTCATAGCCCTGTAGTTTGAGGTCCCCGAATGCTATCGGTAGAAAAAACAAGAACATTTTGACACTAATGCTATAACTGATAGGTGCAGAGGGGAATGGCCCATTCAGTTAGCAATAGCTGCCGGTTTGCTATTCCGTCTATGTCATACCAAATTTTCCCTACCGACAGCATTCGCTGACTCTGAACAACAGGGCTATGGGTTGAAATGCTGTGGAATGTCCTTTTAAGGGTAGACCATATACCCTTGTCATAGTGAGCTGTCTCTATCTCACTGATGGATAATGATGCCTAGGTGCCTTTATCTGCGGAGCAGCAGAGGCTTCCTTGGCTGTCTGCGGCAGAGACTGGATGAAGCGAAACTGGGGGTGAGGCTGTGAAGGGGATGGTGAGGCATGGAAGAACAGTGGCCATGTTTTCGGATGCATCATTATCCATGGTTCGAGTGGGGGCCATGTGCCTGCAGAGGGCTAGGCTACGTTGCAGGTTCGGAGGATGGCAGCCCTGCCTACCAATTGTTTTGACTGTGCGGTGCTCTCCGATGCACCACAGGCCATACCTTGTCACATGGGTGGGCCAAGTGATGCCCTCTCTGTAACCATCTTGGCTGAAGACGATAGCTTAGCCCATACGTGAGGTCAGTCCTCCATCCTGACCGCAAAGCAGCCATGGTCTCTGGATGCTGGACACAAACTGACTAACCACGTCTGGGTCCGTAGGCTATATGGATCCTAATCTCAATATGCACTAATGCCCATTTATTTGCTTTTGGTTTTCCTGTGTCTTTTTGTCTTCTATTGAACTAATACTCTAATTTCACTACATGTCTTACATAAGTATTTCAATGTATGAGACCAATAAACTCCTTCGTCCTTGAAACTTCCATCCCCAACATGACTGACAAGTTAGCCCTGTAATGTTATGAGGCACAGACTCTTTTATCTCTAAATACACACACCCAACACTTCTGCCCACACACACCACACACACACACACCACACACACACCACACACACACACACACACACCACACATATCACTCACCCAGATAACTTAAGGAGCCACTGGCCAGCTCTCCATTATGAACTCTCATTAGACTCCCCCACTCTGACCAGATCCATCCCTTTCTCTCTCTCCTTCCCCTTCCCCTCTTCCATCTCTCTGTCCCTTCTTTATCTTCCTCCGCCTCTCTACTTCAACTTCTCTATCACTCTCTCACCCTGCTCTTCACTTCATCCCATACCCTCTGTCTCACTCTCTCTGCCTCTGCCTAATGACTAAAGTGGAACTTTGGTGAGTGTGTCAAGACTGACCGGGACATCAGTCTCACAGTCAGAACTGGAGAGGAGGGCCATAGAGAGCCATGGAGGAGCTAGGCTGCAGGGCCCTGTGACCTGCCTACTTATGATGGGTAATGATATAGTGCAGTACAGAGGATGTCAGGGTCAGTCCTGATCCTGACACATGATGATGGGGTTGATCATGTATGGAACAGACTGACGAGCTATGAGAGAGTGTGTGTGTGTGTGTGTGTGTGTGTGTGTGTGTGTGTGTGTGCTCGCGCGCACGTGTGTGTGTGTGTGTTGGGGAGAGGGTCTGTGGTGTGTGACTATGTATTAATCTGTCTGTGGCTGCATGTATGGCATGAAGGAGTGGAATATGTATGGAACTGGTTAACAGATCTGACAAATTGTGGAGAACAATGATAAGATGAAGCTTCAGGGATTAAAGAATTTAAAGAAGAGAGTGTGTGTGTGTGTCTCTGTGTGTGTGTGTGTGTGTTTTCTGTGTATATATGTGACAGGAGTGAAAGAGAAAAAAAATCATCTAAACATGCCATAGAGACACAAGAACACACACAAAGAAAATAAATAAATAAAAAACCACTAAGAGCAGAGACCGCGAAAGCAAGATCGAGAGGGAGAGGAAGAGAACCAAGTAAATAGAAAAGAGAAATACTGCAAAAGCTGAAGTGAGTGACTATGTAAGGAGAGAAAAAAGGAGGGGGAAGGAGAGGGGGGTTGAAAGGCTTGTCAGGAGAGAGGAGTGGAAAGATTAGCTCGACTGACAACTCCATTAGAGTTTTAACCTCGCCTCTGATCATCCTCTGAGCCTCTAACTCCAACAGCAGCGGGACTAAGGCAGGAGGACATGCACACACACACACACACACACACACACACACACACACACACACACACACACACACACACACACACACACACTGGCACACAGCTAACCTGTCAGGCTACCCACAGCACGGCTGCCTGTGATCAAAGCCTAGCTCAAAATACTATGTCTGCTGCTCTTCTCAGAACGCTCCACAGGGAGAAGTGTGTGTGTGTGTGTGTGTGTGAGAGAGAGAGAGTGTGTGTGTGTGTGTGTGTGTGTGTGAGAAAGAGACAGAGAAAGAAAAAGAGAAAGAGAATCTTTACATGTTTCTGTGTGTATGTGTGTGTGTGTGTGTGTGTGTGTGTGTGTATGTGTTGTGTGTGTGTGTGTGTGTGAAATATAAGGTGAGGTGTAGTTTAATAAGTGAAAGCTGGTGAAGGATGAGCTGAGACATTCTGATCTTGACAGTGTCCCTCAATATTCGTTTCCCATATGCTAGAGAATGTGGGTGATTTGAAACAACAACTGTGGTGTCTGTAAATTTGCCTCACACACACACACACACACACACACACACACACACACACACACACACACACACACCACATACACAGTGCCTTAAGCTGAGAATGTGCTTGTTGGTTCTCTGAACAGCTTTTCTGAGAAACACTGGGGGCTCTAATGAAAACACAGAGCTCACTGAGCTCAGGTTTATGGTGCCGGAACCACAACAACAGTAAGGATACCAGTGTTATTTTATTAACATGTTGCAGAGCACAGTCAAGTAGAAAACAGTTCATAATTACTGTAATAGCAATTTGTAATCTTCAAGAGCCCACAAGGCTTAATTGAATTGACTTTTTATGGATTTTGTTTTGTGGAAATAGCGCAACTTCACAAAAATCAGTTTCTTCATCTGTGTGCTAACAGATATAAACATATTTGCCAAAGACGTCATGATAGTAAGAATATGGGTTCTGGGTGTGTTGTTTGTGTATGTGTGACTTGGATGCACACACTCAGAAGTGCAGCCATAACTACAGTGGTCCAGTGCCCTAACATGTATCCTTCATCATACCGCAAAGCACACTCTAAAAGAGTGCCCTAACATGGAGCCCTGGATCAATAGCACACTGCACAGTAGCTGCTCAACATTTGCTCACTGAGGCAGAGACAGAGACAGAGAGACAGAGAGAGAGAGAGAGAAAGAGAGAGAAGAGAGAATGAGTGAAAATAAAAGACAAAGAGCGTAAAGAGAGACGAAAGGGGCTCTTTAATCACCGTCACTAAAAGAAGAGTGTTTATCTTCACATAAATTGAGCTGATAATTTGTCTTCTGACCAGGCATTTTAAATACCACAAATTGGCACAAGCATACAATTTCTACCCAGTGTTTTATTTTTTTTCCTAAGTGAAATTATTGTAGGCTCCATCTGTGAACTGAAAAGCGTGACTGGTCTGGATGGGGAGCATGCCGAGAGAGTTACGGTACTTGGCCCGGCTCCTGCCGTGCAAAAGACCACGGTGACTCAAAGGACTAAGGGGACAGATCCTGGGAGGCTAAAATCGAGAGCTCTCTCTCTCTCTCAAAGGGCCTACCCAGGGAAATCCTGCCTAGAAAGAGTGCAGGCTTTGGGAGGGGGAGGGGAGATGTAGCCACTTTATGTAGCCACTTTTTATTTGTACTGTACGTAATATGATGCCTTGACAAAGTCCACATGAAAGGGTATTCAAAAACCCCATGAGCACTATAAACTTACAAATAAAAACACTCACAATGGCCTGTTTTATACACTATTTCTATCGTCTTCCTCTCTTCAACTGACAGTTCCAGTTGTGCTTCTGCTACTGCTACTGTCAGCTCACATCTGGAAACCATCAGGACTCATTTAATATTACAGTCCTATTGACAGAGGTGTCTGAGAGCAACAGGTGCAGATCCTCAGCCACAGGCGGGCAGACAGACAGTGAGTGAGGCAGACAGTGTGTGTATGAGTGCGAGTGTGTGTGTGTGTGTGTGTGTGTGTGTGTGTGTGTGTGTGTGTGTGTGTGCGTCAGCCTCACCCACAGGCAGACAGACAGTGAGTGAGGCAGACGGCGTGTGTATGAGTGTGTGTGTGTGCATCAGCCTTACCCACAGGCTGGTAGCCTTGTCTGGAAGGGCCTCCAAAAGGATTCCTGCTTCCAAACGCTCCTCCATCGATGGACCCGTAAGACATGCTCAGGCCTCTTCCTCTATGGGCTCAGATAGAACGATCTGAAAACAAACACACAAACAAAACCACGTGGCTTAGTTCACACTCCCCTTAATCAGAGACAGGATGAACACTCCTACACAATTCCAAATCCTATAATTATGTATATTATTCCAGAAATTGCAATCATTTCAAACTGTAGCAGCATTCAGTAATAATACATTGTAGGTAAACATGCCAGTAAAACTGGACTAGTTTTAATAAAAGCTGTGTATTTGTTGCATTATTAGACTCCTAATTATAGATCCCTGGAGGTCATATGCATGGAGGGGCAGAGGTCAACAGGGATTTGAAGAGGCCTCTAAATCCATTGCTGAATTTATTCGACTGTGAAGAGGTGCTTCAAATAATTTGAGATCTGATTTACTGAAGCACAGTGAATGAAAGGCTACTACCATCCCTATCACCAACCACTACAACACTTAAGGCACACAAACAACAAAGGGAAAGAAATGAAAGGAAGAAAAAAAAGTGCATATGTATAGACACATTCTCTGTGCTGCCTTCTGAATGGATCTGCTTGTGCTCATGCAAAAACAGTCCTCTACATCTTGAGTTCAATGGAGCACGGGGCCTCCAGAGAGCTGGGTAATTACAGTGGAGCCGAAGCAGACCCAAAACAAATTACAGGCGAGAGGCCGCCATGACCCCCGCAATTATTCAGAGAGCGTGCCCGGAAACTCCACAGGTGCACGTCCTGATGAGCAGGATCAAGTCTGAGGGAAGGAAAGGAAGGGGAAACCTGAGGGCCGCAAGAGGGCCGTGATTACAACCTAAAAAAATGGAGTTGTGTTAGAGTGCCAGCGGCAGCCAGCATCTCCGCTGGGGCAAAAACGTGCAAATTGACTGATAAGAGTGACTGATATGTAGTGTCTGTCTCCGAGTGGTGTGCATGTGTGTGTGTGTGTGTGTGTGTGCGTGTGTGTACGTGTGTGTGTGTGTGTGTGTGTGTGTGTGTTTCATGATGAATGTGCCCCTGAGGGGCCTTGTGAAACAACAGCAATGATTCAGACAGTGATGTTTCCTGCTAATAATGCTTTTGCCAAACCCTGCAAATGTAAAGTCATGGTGAAATGTCTCAATGTCATATGTTCCTGAGTGTGTGTGTGTGTGGTGTGTGTGTGTGTGTGTGTGTACAAAAGAGGTTCTTTATAAATTATAGATGCATACAAACATCGTATGCATCAAGCAGTGAGTATGAGTATGTGTGTGTCTCCATGTGTCTCCATTTCATATGTTCCTGTGTGTGTGTGTGTGTGTGCATGTGTGTGTGTGTGTGTGTGTGTGCGTGTTTCTTTATCACCTAGACACAGAGACTGTAAGAGAGTGTTTAAAATCCCCAGTGACACAGTGACATTATTCAGAGCGTGAGTCACTCCCAATAGGCATTTGTTGTGTATTGCACACTTGCACACAGGAAAAGGCTTGCAGAGGGATATGTGTGTTCACTTGTGTGTGTGTGTGTGTGTATGTGTGTGTGTGTGTGTGCGTGCATGTGTCTGATCGTGGATATGTGTACAAAACTGCGTTTCTGGAAAGGTTAAAGACCATGTGGTGATAAAGCCTATGTCTCAAGAGACCACACGTGCATGCACACACACACACACACACACACACACACACACACACACACACACACAACAGGGGATGCATTCTTGTCAGTTGAAAAGGACCTCTACAGCATAATTGTACTCAATCATGAAATCTCATTATACTACCCAAGGTTCTGGCGATAATAGCACCACAAGTCCTGTCGACTGATTCCATGGGACTGTTGCAAAACACATTGCTGAGAGCATCGATACAGTGCACTTTCACATCTATAGATTAGGAAGATTAAGTAATATGTGAAGTTATATATTCATAATCCACATTCATTAGGACTGCTAAGGGAATACTGTAGCAGTTAAAAGTGGCTAAAGGTTAGTAGCAGTTAAAAGGAACTACTATCAGAACTACTATCACACTATCAGATAATCTTAAATGTAATGGTCACTGAGCAAACCACCATGGCAAATATAAATCTATTTCTGCAACTGTTTGTTTGATGGTTTAATGCAGTGGTAATGAAAACATTTTATTGCAGTTTCACTTCCAATTTCACACCGTTTCCCTGTGACAGAGAAAAGGCATGATGACACACAGATCACAACACACACACACACACACACACACACACACACACACACACACACACACACACATACACATACACACACATACACAGAGGGGTCAGTCTGGGCTACAGTGGGTGGAAGGGCAAAGATGGCTGCTGTCAAGCTGAGAGATGGAAAGCACAGGAGATCAGATTAGCGAGAGAGCAACACAGCCAAACATTCCAATTAATCCCTGTAGAGAAGGCCGATTAATTAGCCATGACAGCCCATAAACAGGTTGTGCTCCTACAATGCCAAGGCTGTCTTGCTGTCTGTCTGTCTGTCCAGCTGACACACAGACACACACACAAATACACACATACACACGCGCACACACACACACACACACACACACACACACACACACACACACACACACACACACACCACATACACACACACACAAACACACTTACAAAAACAGATACTGCACTACATACAGCTGTCACAGATATTGTCATGCATTCACTCAAAGTTACTGTCCAAATGACATGCATGCTTAAGCCATGTCCGTAGGTATCAGTGCTGCTTTTGTTTTCACTTTGCCGCTCTGTTTTTTCTGTCACTGACAGACCAACTTCTTTCTTTTTGATGTTCAACATCAGATAAGATTTTTTTGTATGGCTGCCACGACTGAAGGGTTAAAATGTTAGAGAGAGTTTTTACTGCAGAAAAAGGACTTCTGGCTCATCTGGCACTAGAGAGCCCAAACCCAAGAGTGTCACGTTTAGTCATCGCTCCATCCTGCTCTCCCACTCAGATGAGTGCATGAGTCGTGGGAGGCAGGGATGGAGAGAGAAGGAGAAGGAGGAGGAGAAGGGAGAGGAGTCTCTTACACTGTCTGCATGGACTCCATCAGGTACAGCTATGCACTGCCTGCACATAAACTGCTGGCTCTCTGCCTTCCTGCCTGTCTGTCTGTTGTCTGCCTGCTTGTCTATCTGTATACATGTCTGTGGCTGCCCACCAATACCTGTCTGTCAGTCAATCAGTAGGTCTGTTCTTCAGTTGAATATCTGAAAACGCCTGTCTCTCTGTCCGTCTGTCAGTCGGTCTGTCAGTCGGTCTGTCAGCCTGAAGAGGCTGCACACAAAGTAAAATCTGTGGAAATGAGTAATAGCTACCCTTGGTGCTTTGTGACTAATGGCTAGTTGAAGTACCTTATGATGTGAAGTGAAAAAGACAGCAATTTTTCACTTATAACAAGACACAAGACATACACATATCTGTGGAGATCACAACCCCTTTTAGCCTCCCACTCTCTCTCTCCCTCTCTCTCTCTCTCTCTCTCTCTCTGATGCACACACATATACGCACACACACACACACACACACACACACACACACACACACACACACAAAGAGTTCAGATAAACAATCTAATAAATGCCATCATTTGACAACAGATCTGTGAAGCTTAAATTCCCAAAATGCTCAAGCACTCAATAATTAACACTTAAACCCTGAATACAGTTGTACAGTACACGCCGTACATGAGGGCCAATGAGTTTAGAGAGCTAAGCTGGGACTGCCATAAGGGATGAGGCGTCTCATCAAGTCACGGTAAACTCCGTCAGCCAAGAGGACACGCTAAGCAACATCAACCCACACACACAAACTAACCCACATATCACCCATAAAATCACTCACCACCTCCTAATTACGTTGTGAAAACTCATTATTTTGTGTCATGTGAAAACATCTCAAAACACATACATGTTCTCTACATTAATTAATTTATACATAAATGACATTAATTGCAGTCACTTTTATGTGAATACATACAGCTTGTGAAACTATATTTACTGAGTGTTTGATATTACATTACAGCTACACTGGCCTTTATAAACCTTACAACAGCTTTCAACTTATTGACCCAGTGTTCAAAGAACTTCTGCCAGGAAGTACATGAGTGAGAAACATTTGAGCATACATGAACACTTCAACACTTCTCCACATCCCGGTCTTTGAAAAACCACCATTGAAAGACCCCTTTTATCAACTCATTAATTTGACATCAACATTTCACCAGATTGTTTCTGATCACCAGGGAAAAGGTGATTAGGACCCACTCCAGTTGAGATTTCTCATCAGGGTTGTCGACTGATCAATGAATTGATTGATTGATTGATTAAGGGTGAGACAGGGGGAGGGGGAAAAAAAAATAAAATCATCAATCAGCTAGAGCACAAACGAGCGAACTGATACTCATACTCTCTTAGTGATTTACCTTCTTCCCACCGAAGCCTCGGCTCTTGACCTTGTGTTAGCTAGCTTTGAAATGGCCATCACTGCCAATTGTTCTGCAGTACCGAAAGTGTTTCTTGATGTGCTGTGGTGCTTGACTGTGTCATTTCACTTCATTGCATCAGCATAACTGTTTGAGGATCACTTACGCTTGTTGCTGTCTCTATTCATTCTAAGACTGATGCTAACACTGATGAATAGGCCACATTATCTGTTTTCCTTCTTGCTTTAGAGGCTCTTAGCGTGAGCGTAGCGAGATAGGTTACCAAATATCACAGCAATTTCAGGTTATAGTGATGAGGAACATTGTACATTTTATTTAAAGCGATCTGTGTTTAGAAGTAAAGTTCTTGCTTCAAGAGTGACAGAAGTAATTCATTTTCTGTTCTACAAAGTGACCAGAGCGATTAAAATGACAAAAGTTATGAGCCTAAACATTTGGGTGACTAGAGTGCCAAAAAACGTTGAGTTGACTCAACGTCATGGAAATTAGCTATCATGCGTTTCCGCTATTTTACAGCCTTTAGTAGCTCTTGGTGTGAACCTACAGCATCTCTGTTCCCGCACACGGGTCTGTTGAGTCCCCCTCCCGGTCTAATATGTCTCCACTGTGAGTAACTGCTGCTGTCTCTCCACCATGTATTTGTAAAAATCATATCTACAGATGTCCTGTCCCACCAAAACAGCTATATATAAATGTATTCCCTGTACCCAGAATTCATCTACATGCGAGTGAGTCGTGAGTCAACTTATTTACCAGTAATAAAATGGAATTCCATCACTGCCATCATTTCATGCTCCACTGCTGTGCTTTTCCACTGCTGTACTAATTGTGTTAATGGGCGCACAGTGTAGTTGCTGTACTTACATATTGTACTTCCACTACACTGTTCTCCAACCAATACTGGCTCTCCCCTGTGCCATAGTTTGCATGTGTCACTGCGTATGGAGTATTTAACACAGGCATTGAAAGAAAAGAAATCTGACAAGTTGTGCTTTAACACTGACAGACATCCTATTGAGTAATGCAAATCATCTCAACTTGTACTTGTACAACTCGCATCTGTACTTCCCTAGCCAAGAAATCTAGACGCACTCTGGTAGCCGTAGCAAATAGTTCTACTCAGCGGGTACGTCTAGCCATGCACCATAAGGTTTGGCCTTGGTAAGACCAATCACAACACTCTATCTTTGTGGAGAGTCGTTGGGCAGGTTCAGCAAGATAACGACAGGGCTGTCAACAGTGGCCAAGGAATAGTGGTTGTTTGAATAGGGTTTGGCATCGACTGTGGAGGAGTTAAACTTGGGCTTTTCTTGGAAAGTTGAGCAGAGAAAAGCATTTCGGAGAAGGAGGTAGGCTATTTGCTGTTTTGCCGATGTGGCTCTTATTGGTCGTTGTGCTATCCAATTTGACAGACAACCACTGATTCCGCCCCCAGAATTGAGCCTGGTCTATCGGTCGTGCCCAGACTATACATTTTGATGTTAATAGGATGGCTTGTCAGGCTAGGCCCTCCCATCAAATCCCCCAGAACAGACACAGCAACTTTTCATTATTAGACATACTGTATTTACTGCATGTATATGCTTTACCCTGCCTACTGTGGTTTTGTCATTTTCAAGTGCTTTTTCAGCAACAATCTTTTCTTTGCTTTTTCATGTCAATGTTCATGCCAGTGAAAAAGGGAAAGAAAAAATTGCTGCCTTGAAAACACACTTGAAAATGGTAAAATCGTGTACACCTCTACCAAGCATACAATACATTCTAGCACAACACAAACACACATGCACACTCACAAACACAAACACTTATACACTCATACACTCACACACACACACACACACTCACAAACACAAACACTCATACACTCACACACACACACACGGGATAAAAGGAAGTCCGAGTTCATCCCTGTGGCCTTTATCATATTTTTTATTTTATTTTTGCCATTTTCAGAAATCCATTTTGGCTGACTGTGTCCAACTGTGTGTGTGCATGAGTGTGTGTGTGTGTGTGTGTGCATGCGCGTGTGTGTGTATGTAAGTGTGTGTGTGTGTGTGTTTGTGTCTATGGGCATGGCACCTTTTATAACCGTCTAAATGCTGCAGTCAAGGGACTGGATGGATAGAGACCCCAGAGGGAGGTAGCGGAGATGGCTGAGTGCTCTCTTCCTCCTCCTCCTCCTCCTCCTCCTGCTTCTGTTCATGCCGTCGCTCCTGTGCCATCCTCTATTATCACCTCTGTGGCTTAGCCCAGCGTGAGGGAGCTGCACCACTGAGCGGAAATAAGCCTCAGCCTGAGTCCCCTCTGCAGCCTTTTATATAGCATATTTACAACAGGGTAGCCACAGCATGCCACACTGCATCCTTGCACACGCAGATGTGTGTGTGTGTGTCTGTGTGTGTGTGTGTGTGTGTGTGTGTGTGCTTGCAGACACTTGGTTTTGCGATGTGCATGTGCTGCATATGTGTCTGTGTATTGTATTTGGGTGTGTATGTGTGTCCTTGTATCTAAGTTTTGCATAGTTGCATGTATATGGGGTATATGTGTGTATATGTGAGAGAGGAATGGAGAGAGATAAAGGAATTAAAATATATGTTCTTACTTGTCAGAAGGTCTCTAAATATCATTGTGAAATAGAGGTCTTGCTTAATTGGAAGTTTCAGAGCTCGAAGCGTGACAAATTCAACTTCACAGATCTCATGTTGTCATCCTGCTCATGAGCAATGACCACTCAAGCATTACTTATTTGGCCCACGGACAATAACAGAGGCTGATCCACACAGACCAAATAAACAAAGCTGGGCAACCGAAAACATCCGTCAAAACTCTGAGCGCCCACTGAGCATCAGCGAGTGAGCGAAATCGATGAGCTTCAAAAGGCCACTGGTGGGTGAGTTTGACATGAGATCGACACATGAAAAAGGTTAGCGCTAGCGTTCAACAGCCTGCCCGAGGCACTAGCTATCATAGTCCAAGCACTCACAGATCTAATGACGCCAGGACAGCTAATCATCTTCAGCCAATTACAGGTGACATCTACAAAAGACAATTCGGAATGAAATTGCAGGCAAACCCTCAATTACCCTTCATGATCAAATACACAGTCACGATGGATATCAGATTCAATGACGCAAGCTTGGTAGGGCTGTGAAGTAGCATGTGTCATTCACTGTCATGGCAAGAGGGGATTATCTAGTGACAAATGGTTTCCTGACAGGTTATCATTATTGTTGATGACAGGTGTTTAAATGCTTGAGTGTATGAGACGACAGCGCCTGATTAATGTGTCCTGGCATGTCAAGCTAATGACACAGTCAAACCTAAGCAAGTGTATTTAGGCCCCCCAAGGAAATGCTGCAGTCCTGTCTCCAGGACAGCAGAGGCACACTGCCTGCGTTAAACTGGTAATGCAGACCCCCTCCAAAAAAAAAGACTGAGGAGAGTTTTAATGGATATTGAGTTGTGTGACCATAACACAGATGGCCTCATAAAATATTTACAGCTTTTAAAGAGCTTCTACAAAGGTGTACCTGTGCATCCTGATATTGCAGAGGAAATTATATAACTACTAGGAATGATTTGTTTAGTCCTCACACACACACACACAAACACACACACACACACACACAGAGAGAGAGAGAGAGTCCCAGTTTGACACTTTTAGGTCCCCTTATTGTCATAAGAAAGACACTCATCTCATCACTTCAGAGTTTTGATACAGAACACCAAACGAGAGGCAAAAAAAAGAGAAAAGAGGCAAAAAGTGCAACAAAAACACATTTGGACAGTGAAATTGACCTGTCAGATAAAAGGGGCCCATTATTAAGATAAATCACCCAATTCGATTCCCAAAATAAATACCACCCCCTCTCCACTTTTTTTTTATATCAACACAAAGTGGCCTCAGATGGTGGGGCGTGGGCTCCAGTCACCGTCCTTCATCTCTACACCTCTGACTCAGGGCACTCATCGCCGCCACCACTCTCCCTCCACACACACACACACACACATACACACACACAGACACACACACACACACTTCCTTACGTCACTCCTTCCTTCACCAACGTCTCAGTCGCCATCCGTCAGACTGTCACACCCCTCCCCCACTCGTCACTAACATAGTAACATAGCATCCACACTTCATAAAGTATGTGTAAAGTTTATATAGTTTGTACTTCGCCAATACCATCGTAATATCCACACCTCAGCATATACGCTATGTGAAATCTGACACAATCAGTACCAACAACACATCCACATGTGTGTAAAGTATGTGACCTAACTGGTACCAACTGTGGTCTACAGCATCACTGTATGTATGTGTACTGTGCTGTGTGTTTCAAATAATAACCAACATTCAACACCGGCCATGTCATCTTGCAGTGGCAGGCTCTCCCTGCAAAATTATGACATGCATACTCAATACTAATATTCCAGAACAGGATATTCCACCAAAGCCCACGTTGCAAAACTATGTGGATTTAACATAGCAAGAAGATAAATGGGATTTTCAGATATAGCACTGATGAAGTAATACACCGCAATGAGGATGCCTTGTATGCCTGCTATGTCTCTTGTCTGCTAACGTTTAAAGTCTGTATACAACATTAGCTCAATTTCTGGCTTCATACATTCCTTGTATTGCTATAGATCACTCATGGAGCTTCAGGAATCTGTTGCTCTATTGATGACTAATGTTCCCCTGATCAAAAGCCTCTCAGTATGGACTGTGCTACTAAAATACGGTACCTACACAAAAGCCTGTGTGTGTGTGTGTGTGTGTGTGTGTGTGTGTGTGTGTGTGTGTCTGTCTGTGTGTGTGTGTGTTTAAAGCAAGGACAAGGGCATTGAACTCATGAAAAGATGAGAGGACTCAAATAATTGCATCACCCATATTGTAGTTTCTTCCCACACCCTCACTTACACACCGAATATAATCATATAGACCTTTTTTTGTGGTTACAAACATTGTGTCATAAAAATTCTGTCGCCAGTGTTGCAGTGGTTGCAGAAAGCCACCCTACCAAGCCAACTATAATGTAAAATTAATCATTTTCATGTTTCATGTAGTTTAAAATGAAATGCCCCCTTAATCTATAGGAGGTTAAAATTAACTTTATTATTAAGATTAAAATTCTATGTGGTTAAAGGTTACCAGGTACTTAAGCTGTTTAATTACAATTCTTTTCCCAGACATGAAACTATGCAAATCATGCATCATTACTAATGCCTTCAATTATTATTTTGGAAAAAAAAAAATAGTATTTCACTCTATTCCTGAAACACCCCCTTTCACCTGACAATCTGAGCAGGAAATGTTTTTCATCAGGGGATGTTTAGTTCCCTTATTCACTGTTAGAGACTGTGGTCACATTTTCTGTCTCCAATCCAACAGACAGAGACAGAGTTTGTTGCTTGTCAGTCTGAGGGTCACTAAGGTGCTTTTTCATAAACTCTTAGAGTACATACACACGGAACCTGTGGTAGTATTGTTTCTTGGCAGCCTTAAAAAAAAAAAGCCTCTACACACAGTTTCTAGAACTGAAATACTGAGTGAAAACAATGTAGTACACATGCCGGGACAGTAGGTGGCATGTACACCGAATAGAGGTCAAAGCATTAGGTAAAAAACTGACATGAAAGAAAAAGACAATAAACACAGCAAATGAGAAAGTGAAGCCTACACTGAGAAAGATCATTTGAAAGTATCCATTCTTCTAGCAGGCCACTTTCAACAGTAATAAGCTTTCAAGTTTAAGGTTTGTGAAATGAACATGCAAGTTATTTGACATAGTAGTTTAGCTAAAGGAAGTTCTACGGTGCTAATACTAAATGTCTATGCTAGCGGGAAATAGGTAATACTTACAGTAAAGTTTACTACCTGCATGGAAATGATCACAAGGAGGAAAAGACATTTTCTAATAATGTGACAAACTGACTGACAGACTGTGTGCTTGAGAGGGATGTTTGCCACACAGGTTAGGGGTGAAGCTGGGCTTTCTGTCATTTTACCATTTTGTCTATCCGCATGGTAACACGACTCTAACTTCGACCTGTTCTCAATAAATATCGCTTAAGGGCACCAATGCCGGTTCCATGTATACATAAGGCCAAAAGGATACAACATTATATCGCATCGACCAAAATTTTTCCCGTGTGTATGGCTCTTAGTTGGTGGTTCTAGACTTTTCAGGGAGGAAAGGTTCTTTGGTGGGTAACTGTACCATTTCTGATGACTATCTGTAGGGTTCTGTATGTGCATAAAGGAGCTCTATCTTAATGGTCACCTGACCCTTCACCCATGATTACACTGTGAGAAATTTGTATGTTGTCAGAGAACATGAGATTAATGTTGATATTATCAAGGTAACACATCAGAGCTCTCTACTCTGGTGACTCTCAGAGCCTAGAAGAATCTGAGGTGTGAACGGCACCCACTGTAGTATGAGTGTGGGGGTAGGCATATAGTACCATCACAGGCGAGGGAACAGATTAATTTAATTACATAAAGAACAACCACAGGTTGCCAAACTTGTTTGCATGAGAAACCTAATACACATAAGTTAAAAGTGAAGGGGGGTACCTTGAAACCGTATATATGTATGGCAAGAGTTTGAGATACTTGTTGTTCAGACTTACACCACTGTGTATGTAAGTTATACTTCGTTACTGGTCATCACTGGAATAAAGGAATTGATTGCTGACTATTACTGCATAAAAGGATTACTTCTTTTGCATGTTTTGTGGAGCAATCCATTCTTTTTCAACGTAAAACGAGGATACATAAAACTAATACTAATGAGCTCCATAATGTTCTCTGGATCTTCAGTCCTTTGCTTCAACGGTAAAGGCCTCTGCAAACCAGTGGTGACATTGTGACATTCTATTAGATGAGTTTGCGACATTAGTTTTAATTTCCATGGTTTTCAACACAACCCCGGTGTTGCACTCTGCTCCCGCCACTGCTTCAATAACGATTTGGTTCTATTTTTGTCAGAACCACCAAGTAAAATCTATTTTTTATTGAATGCTTTGCAATCAGTTGTCAGACAAAAAAATCAGCAAACTCATGTTGACACTAGTGTGGAGGCTTTAAGAGAGCCAAAAAGACACAATACAAAATGTACCACTTGTTTCTAGTCAGTGCAATTCCAGTTTGGGAGTCTTCTTTTATCTTAACAAATAACAGAATTAAAAGAAATATTATGTTTTGTATCGTGTGTAGACTGATGGAAATAAATTCAATTAATACAATTAAATAAAAATCAATTCAATCAATTCAAGGATGAATGTGAACAAAAAAAACAAACAAAAGTAGGGTCTGAAAACTTTCCAAATGAACTGCCAACATACGCAAAAAGACACCCTTAAACGCACACACACACGCATACACACGCATACACACACACACATACACACATGCACACACACACGCACAAATGTTGGGGGGAAGGGATTGAGATGAGAGACGTAGCCCTCTGTCTCTCTCTCAGACTTGAAGTCTGCCAATTTAACAAGCCCCTCCAAACCACACGGACAGTGGGGAATCTGGTCTAAGGGCTCTAGGGGGATGTGACAGTGTCTCAGTCAAAAGCAGGGACTGAAGGGGAAAACTGAAAGATAAAATACATGAAAATGGGGACAAAAGTGTAATACTATGAAGACTTGGATTTCAATAAGGAAATGAAAAGACATGAAACAGCAGGGAGAGACCAGCTAGGCTAGCACAGCTTGACAGACAGAAACACAAAGAAAGGTTGTACAAAATAAAGTAAAAGTAAAGTAAAAAGCAAAAAGTAAACAGTAAAAAGCAAAGTAAAAAGAAAAAATAGCAGTTATCAGTGTTTGTAGATTAGTCACTTTGTTAAGTTAAGAATGCTGATGGCATTTAGAACAGAAGATTTTTTATGTTTAGCTAGAGGGGCCCTATAGCACTATTTCACTTTGTTTCACTTTGTGTGAAGCATCTGAAACCTATCAATTGGCATGTATTCACTCCACAGTGAGCAGATACTTTCTGCTTCAACCAATTGTTACTATTTGGTCGTAACGTACAGAACGTGCCAGAACGCGTCGCTTGAATTCAACATTATCGTTGTCAGCCCTCCATCTGTTTGCTAACTGGTCCGTCCCAGCTCAGAGACAGAGCAAATTGGCTAAAAAGAGCATGACAACAGTCTGCCACTATTCTTGTAGATTTCCTCCTCACCCTTTCAGTATAGAGGTTAGCTAGATGTTTTGGGGGGTTTTCCTACTATTTTTCTTGCCGTTGACACAATTATATTTTATTTATTTTTGCACTTACAACTGTTCGAACAACTGTCCGAACCAAGCAGGGAGGTGGAATGTTAAGATACTCTCAATATGTGTTGAGTACACAACTACTACTAACTAACTAACTAACTAGTACTAACTTGAAAATATAATTTGCGTTCTCAGTAAAACACAGCTGGCAGTCAAGAAATGTGCCAAGACATTTAAAAGTTCACACAATTTCAACAGATTGGCCATTGAGTGAGACTGGCTCTGTTGCCAGGTCTTGCTTCTTTCAAAAGAGAAGCTCCTTTGTTTTGGCACATTTATTTCTAACTGGCTAGTGTTACACCATATCTCAAGGGCCTTCACATAGGTGAAATAGGTGGCCTCATCAGAGGAATCCTTTTTATGTAACAGGCAAACTAAGGCCATGTCATCGACATACTTAATCAGTTTAACTGTGTCATCATTAAGAACAAAATCATTTATAAATAAAGAAAGCTAACAAAGGTGATAAAACACCTTTATGCCTGGCAGCCTGTGCTTATAGTAAGCACTCCTGACTGAATACCACCCCTCTGAGGGTGGCAGGAAAGGAAATCTCTGATCCAAAGAATCAGGCCCCTGTCAACACTGAGAGTGGCCAACCTACTTAGGAGAATGTGTAACCTATTAAATTGAAAGCTACACTAAAATCTACAAATTGGACCCAGTGTAAGCTGCTTTGAGACAGACAGCTAACAGAACTAGCACAACCTCATCAGTACCTGTCTCTTTTGTAGTGCAACTGGCAGGTGTAGGTCTATCAGACCTCTATAGTTTTACACAGTATAAAGGTAATAGCAATAGGTCAAAAATCTTCAGGCTTGCTAGCACCTGCCTTTTTTGGTATAGGCCTTATTGTAGACAATTTCCACCCTGTAGGCACTCCAGTAACTAGTGGAGAATGAAACAACCTTGAAAAGACTCCTTTTACTTGTGAAGCACAGTCTTCGAGTAGACGGGTTTTAAGGCCATCTGAGTCAGTAGCTGTATTCAACCTCAATTTGGTAAGACACTTAAGAACAGCATCCTCTGTGATAACTACGAGTGGTTTTGCAGGGAGATTTTTACAAATATCATCACACTTAGCATTGTCATTCACAGTCTCAAATCTACAAAATAACTGGTTTAATTCATCCACAGAACTTTGGCTGAAGTTCACAGGACTGTCACCCTTTTTAACAGTCTTACCCAATAAGGTATTTAAACCCTCCCAAGCCTGTTTTATGTTGCCATTAAAGAAATTACTCGCTATTTTATTTTTATACTCTATTTTTGCCTTAAAAACAGTACCTGTCAATTGTCTCATTTTTTCCTGCAGTAGATCTATACTATATACCAAGAACAAAAACCAACTGTGCTTTCATTGAGGAGTGTTTGCCATTGACATTGATCTGTTTAGAAACTTAGGGCTTATTATTTGGGAATATTTTCACAGATTTTGTTTCAGTCTTCACTGCTGCAGACTGTTTTGTATGCCTCGGAAGTATTACCATAGCAGCGATCAAGTGTTAGGCAGGTATTCAGACAGGTTACAAGAGTTAAAGTCCCCAAGAATGATGACGGGCCGCTCTACAGAACGGGTGAGTGTGTTATTATAGCTCTCTGCTATTCTCTGCCCAGCTGCACCATCATTTGGCCTGGGCACATAAACAAGAATGACAGTGATTTGGCCAAACTCTTGTGGAAGGTAGAATGGTCTGAAGGATACAGTCAATATCTCATAGTCCGGTGTGCATACTTGCTCAAGTATGCTGTACTGAGTGGCCCAGCTGTTATCCTCAAACAAACACAGCTCTCCACTGATGGATTTATGTGTGCGCAAATTCTTGTCAGCTCTTATAGTTGTGTACCTTGGCAATCTTGGAGTTTCATAGTAGTCCTTAAGCCATGTTTCCTTTACACACATTAGGTTGCTTACCGAGTGAGCACTGGACAAAGTGATGGCAGGCAGTGGGAAGCTGCTGTGGCGTCTCCAGAGATGGTGCCTCAGGCCTCCCCTTGAGCAGCACTTTTTCACACTTTTTCCTTCTCTCCTTCTCTCTGGCCATTTAACAGACTATCGAATTGCTGCACAGTCCAGAGGTAAAGTCATGGGTGGAACTCCTGGGCAGAGGGAAAGCCGTTGCTCTATCTCCAGCTACATGTCATATCTAACATATGTGAATGGATAGGCTCCAGATGCTTTGCACAAGCTGAAACAATGTGAAAGCTTTTGGTGCATTGGGCTAGGGAGAGACTAACTCTGAAGAGGAATAAGGTTTGCCAGGCCTTGTCATTCACTTCTGTTGACACCAAAGGGCACCTCCAGTCTACCTTCACTTCTTAACAGTTGTACTTGATGTTTTCATATCCTGATAGAAGACAAGTTGCAGACCAGGACCATGTTCATCGAAAAATCCATCTAAATATGAGGAGGAAATTCTTTTTCAGAGCAGCATTTTAAGTCGGGATTTTAAGTTTTTTTTTTTTAATTATCATGCCGCACAAAATAAAATGTCTAGCAGTGAAAGGAAAGGCGGCGGCGGGGGCATTTATTTAATGTCATGCATTATTTTGTTGTCCATCAACAGCATGTCAGCGCTGTCAACATTTGATGAAGAGACAACTGGCTGCAAATCACTATCCCAAATGCTCGTCCTTGTTTATTTTGTTGTTTGTTTGTTGCTGCTGCCGTTTTTTTGCTGGATGTTCTGTGACATATATGGTGGACTTAAGAACGTGGACTTGTGGACTGTGCATCTTAACTCATCTCTTAACTCAACTCAGCTCAACTCAAATCAACACTATTCAACTCAGCTCAGCTCAAGTATTGCCATTCTGCCGCATACAGGGCCTGTAGATGAATGGAATGCTCTTCCATGTGACCCTGGGTTCAATACAAGACACGATAATGCAAGAAAACAAATAAAAAAGATATATATACATGTAGGTAGACCTTGAAAAAGTTCAAGGAAAACATATCTCATCAATCCAGCGGGGGTTTAGATACTCTGGAAACACCATGAGGACAACGGTATCTCTCTAAAAGCAATTGTATAAGAATACGACAGAGAAGAGTAGAAGAGTATGAGCACAGGACTCAGTCATCTTCCAGTGTCTACTGTCTTTCACATATGACTGCAGATGAGTGGATGCTTTTATTGTAAAAGCAGCACAGATGCTTGATCTAAACGATGGGGTGGAGGCAGCCAGTGTGTGTGTGTGTGTGTGTGTGTGTGTTGTGTGTGCATGTGTAGATGGTGAGGACATGAGGGGTGCAGCAGGTGAGCATCAATAACACGCCGAAGCGTGTCCGTCCTCCTGTCCTCCAGGTAGTGAGGAGGAGAATACAGAATAAACTGGCATGACCCCTGGGCCGACACGAGAGGAAGGGACCTTGACAATTTCATTTGTTTGAGAGGGCTGAGGAGCGGCTCCTCTGAACACTCATTTGATTGGATTGTCGATGGCAGATGAGGGCAAGACAAACAGATTTTTATCTTGAAGAAAGAAAGGAAGGAAAGAAGGAGAGATGCAGGAGGCTGATGTGCATACCGAGTGCGGTATGGTATTTGCCAGGAAGCTGCTCAGCGCATGTCGAGCATGATGTGGTATTTCACTGGGAAGCTGTTCATTATTCCGTCGGCTGTCTAGTTCATCAAGGCTGGTGAATTGCTCTTTTTGCGCCATTGCCTTGCCTGTCTGGCAGGATAATGAGCCACAAGACATTGTAAAGTTGTGCGACTTGAGACTTAAAGTCTGGGTTTGGCCAGAACATGACCTGGAAGGAAAAGCACACTTTTTGATGTTCTGCTTGAGCGGTCAAAAGGAAGCTCAGTTTAATAAATCCATCACTCTGTCACGACTGCTTATAGTTCTTCCTCATGTCAAAAGCAGGTTCATATTTGTGCATGCAGTTAGTGAGGAAGGACCCATTACCTGTTTATAAAGAAATGAAGAAATTAAATGAAATAATTTCGTACTTCAGTGCATGTATTAGTGTTTTGTCTCGGATTACCCTGAAGGCCACACGCTACCTTTATTTCAGTGAAATATAAAAGCTTGATCTCTTTTTATTATTTTTTTTTTCTGGTGGCAGTTTCCTGGCCAAACACACAATTTATTCAGAAAGAAATTAACTTGCCAGAGGACGACAGCAACTGTTAAATAACAAACCCCTAGGCCATGCAGGGCCCTCGTCAACACGCTCAACAGAGAAGCAGTTTCACACCATGTCCTGAGCTGGCACCCACCATGATGGATGCACAGCCACAGCAAGCGTTTGAACACCAAGCTTGAAGACAAATGGGAGGTTATTTGCCAAACTTTGGAGCAGCTGCATTCACTTTGTGTATTTGTGTGTGTGTGTGTGTGTGTGTGTGTGTGTGTGTGTGTGTGTGTGTGTGTGTGTGTGTGTGTGTGTATCTGGAGTTAAAAGACATGGAGGAAGAATCAAGAGGTTAAAGTATATTCAACAACTACACCCTCTCCTCGAATGAAAAAAAAACTAATAATTCAACCTTAAAACTTAAAGATAAGAGCCACTATCTTATGAATTGTTGACATACAACCTCAATACCCTCTGAAGACTTGAAATCAAATATTCATGCTGTGGTATGGAGGAAAGATCCATATCTCTACGACCAAATGAAAATGACTGCTGAATCATAGTGCCAGCTCCTCAAACCTGGATTTATACCACAGGGAAGCTGCTGCATTCAAGCAGTTGTACATGTACACTTCTCCTATGGAAATAAGTCTTCTTTAACTTCTGGTTCAAATACTGAAAACAAAATTCATAAATATAGGAACTGTCAGAAGAAATTTGTTGTTGATTTTTTTTTTTTTTTTTTTAATGGTGACCGTAGTGGCCCACATTTCACTGAACTATTTTCCTGAAATATTTTAATTGAGAACTTTAATCATCTAACATGGTCTTTCATACTAGTTTCCATAAGTCATGAACGATTTGATTACATTACAAAGGTATTACAAAACATTTACATCTAGTATATGCAAATGTATCACACCATTCTCTTTTCTTTCTCCTTTCTTTCATTTCTAATTGAACACTATGGAAAAAGAGCCTACAGCATGCATACATTTTCACATGCCATTGCATTAAGTGATCACTTTACCTGGCTTGTTTTGGCTCTATATTTGTTGATTGGTTTATTCACCATGCTATTTACACGGACAAAAAAGTCCTCATAAATTGCTGAGGTTGATTGCAATTGGTGGTTACGATGCAGCCACCATAGAGCTTAGAGGGTCCAACCCTCTCTTGGGCATCCGTGGCGTTCTGGCTGTGGGCTGGGATAATGGCAGATGGGCAACTGGACATCCAGGCTCGGGCCTTCTGGTTGTCCCCCTTGGCCACATATGTTCCACCCTACAGCTTGCGCTTCCTGGGGAAAACTTGCCTGCAGTCTCACACTGACTTTCTCCACACATCCCATACTCCGACTAGGCAAGGGGTGAGGGACAGACAGTCATATAGAGAAGTCTACACACACACACACACACACACACACACACACACACAACACACACACCTGGCCTGCTGGAAGTCGTCCAAACGTTTGAAAGGTAAAAGTGCTGGCAGCATTTAGTCCACTGTAGTCCCAGTCATCTCTGGATATGTGCCTTGCCTGAGCACAGCAAACACTGAGCGTGTGTAGGCAGTGTCCTTGTACATATGTATATTTCATTACACTGTATGAGTCCAGAAATGTGCGGTGATTTTCAATATATTGTAATTATAACAAAGTTTAGCAAAAATTACTAGTTTTCCAGCAGCTTTTTGCCAAGAACACACATGCACTCTGTCACAGAAAGACAAACACAGAATCTGATAGTCTTGGTAAAAATGATTACTACCAAATAATAACATATATCTTCTGCTAACTGTCTATCTATTTTATAATGACTTTCAGTACCCATAAAATGAAAGACTCAATTCACTCTCTAAGCATTTCTCATCACCTTGTTTTCAGTAAAAAAAAAAAAAAAAATGTTACTGACTATTTATAAATGTGTTATAAGACCATTAGTGCCATTAAAACTGTAAAAATGTGTATCACTTCATTAATTTTGAGTAACAAGTCATTACCCAATACACACATTTTACATCTTCCACAGCATGGGGTACATACTGTAGAAATATATCTCAGAATGCCCATGTACTGATGCATAACACAGTACAGCTCTGAGTGGGTATTATAACAGTGTCAGTTTTTCACACACACACAAGCACACACAAGCACACATACACAGCACTCTGTGGTAGTATTCCCACCGACAGGTACATTTCACATGTTCACAAATGTAGCCCTTTAGGCTGGCTTGTGAGGCACAGGGTTTTGAAGTGACGGTCTCTGACACCACAGAGCAGATGGCCATTTGTGATGTCAGTCTCACTCGTGTCATTAGTCATCAGACATTAGCTCACAGGAAGCTCTAGAAGATAATTGTGATTTTAATCAAATCCATAACTTGCCACTGTTTTTTGTGTGGAGATACAGTATGAAGTTGTTGGCCAGCTTAGCCTAATGTACATGATAATAAACATAGGATACTGCTACACAACTGCTGCATCAATGTAAGGGGAAAAAATCTTGAATAGTTTTGGTCACAACTCTGCAGCAATATTGTATCAGACTGTTGCAGTTAGTCTGCAACTCAGCAACATATCCTACTATTACTGGAGATGGTTGATGAACCAAGACGATTCATAAGGAGTTTCTTCCTATATCAATATGACATAGGGTTCAATGCTGCTCTGCCTTTTTAGGAGACCGGTTGTAGACAGAGCCAAGCGCCTTGCCCCCCCTGAACAAACAGAGAAATTCAAGATCACGCAGCTCTGTGCAGCACTGCTCAGGGGCACTGCATAGATGCTTTGTCCATCTGTTCTTTAGAGATCATAGCCCCTGAGCAGTGCTGCACTGAGCTGCGTGATCTTGAATTCGTCGAATATCGGCCTCGAATATCACCTGTGCCCTGTATTTTTATTTCTTATCAAGATGAGTTGATATATGTTGAACATGAGGCAGCTGCATTCTTTTGCAATCTCAGCCTAAAGTCAAAAACATTGTACCATTATTAAGCTAACTAAAATCACAATGCAAAGAAATCTAGCACATGGCACAAGCATCCTTTTAAGTGTTGCTGCCTTATCCTGTGCATTTTTTTTGTAGCCTAGCTGTAACGATCTCCTTTAGGTCTGGCATGGTCATTACTTGTGACTGGGCAGACTTGGGCTTACCTAATTAGCCAATTGTGCACACCTGGTTGGGGTTGTCCCTCTCTTCTGATAGATACAGAGGGCAAGTCTGGTTAACACCCCGTTACGCCCACAAAAAAAAGTTCCTCATGGGTGTCATGGGGGAAAACAGAAGTTCATTTTGGCTGCAAGTCAATCAGGAGCCCTGTTAATAGTTGTCCCTAACACAATTTAGATGGAGCTTTACTCCATCTACTTTACTGTTCAAACTGTCCTATGTGCATTATCAACTTGATACACCCCCAAATGCGGACTGCAATGCGAATATTGAGGACAATTTTGGTTCATAACTAGTTTTCCAACTTGCTATCTTTATTCATCACCAGGGCAAATATAGCTAACTTTAGCTTGCTAAACTAAACTAATCAGGCTGGCCACTGAAAGAAGTAAAATGATGAGTCCACTTGTGACACTTCGGTCAGTGTTACTGGAATTAACACACCATGGAAAATTGATATTAGTCTAAACCAAAGCAAACAAACAGATCATCATCAGACAAATCATCTCATATGCGTTTTACTCAGTTTTACTTTGCAATCTATTATTGTTAAGCCATTTCTCTACTTGCAGCAGTGCTCCTCCACTCATCTGCCTGATACACCAGCCACTACTCATCTTCTTGTTGAATACTCAAACTACTCAACTACTCAAACATGAATAGTTCTGGTCTGCATAAGTGGGGGTGTCACATAACATCACAATGACATCAATGATTTCAATGATTTTCTGTATCAGAATATGAGGGCTCAACTCTGGTCTGCGTAGAGGGGGATTTTCCCCCTCCCCCTTATAGAACACGGAACTCAACAAACGGTTGTGCCTCTTGCTCTACTTTTACCCTCTCTGGTTAAACCCCCTCAGCTGTGCTATATTCACGGTATAGAACGGACTCAAGAGGCTCATTGCTTTTCTAAAAGAAATAGACAAACGGAGCCAACGTAACTTTTAAATGGTGCAGCAATATAGAACGAAATACTAACTGTTTTAGAATGCTATTTATTGAATTAATTGATTTCTGATTACTTATAATAAATATTTATTTGGTTAACTGTTACATTTGTTATCGGCCTCCCTCTTTCTGTTGCGGCTATGAGCCAGTTTGTAACAAAAATTGGGTACTTTAGTCTGGAAGCATATCCGTAACTTTCCTGTTCACATTGTAAAGCTAGCCTTGTTGTGCACAGACAACTTCCACAGACAGATAGAAGTGCCCAGCTGGGCTCCTGTGGTCTCTTCCATCAGGCACTCATTATTATTTTCTGTAAATTGTTGGTGGTAGGGAGTGTATAGGTTATCTGTGGGGGGTGGCTTAGCAGGTAGTACCTGTGAGGTTGTCTCAAGCCCAGTATGCTCCAAAGACAGAATAGGGTGGGAGGTCAGTGGGGAGTTTGTTTGTTGAGGCTTTTTTTTTTGTTTGAATGTGATCCTGGGCACCAATAATTATGTAAGCCTCTGACTGAGTTGTCAGACTTATTTTCAGGTGTGTTAGCAAACTTGCTTTGAGTGAATGTGCTTCACTTTGGTTTAAATAATGTTTTGTGCTTGTAGGAGGTGTATTTGAGTGCCTGTAATGTTTACCAAAACAAGACTGAGTGAGATATTTGAACCTTGATTGACTTGGCTTAGTTGAGTGGCTTTCTGCTGTGAGATGTTGTGAGTGTCGACGAAGGCTCAAGTTCATGCAGAGTCACACTTGTATTCAGAAAGTGTCTGATTTGTATTATGACTTATTGTAAGTCTAAAGTGAAGTCTTAAGTGATCTGTGATCTTAAGTGATCTGTATGAAATGGTAAATGCCAACATCTTTCTGCAACTCCATCCACCTTAATTTGCCTGTGAGTAGCTGTTGGGTGGGGCGCCACCCACTGAACACTTATCAGATTAATTGGTGTGACTGGACTTTGAGTGAAGACTTGACTTGCTGTGATCAGTCCTGATTGTAGTGTAATCTGTTGGCCTGCTGATGGAATTTAACACGGTTTGTATAAAAATGCCCCACTATGGTGTCTGATTTGACTCTTTTTTTGTCATGTGAGATGTGACTGATTTACTGGTATTATTTGCTTGGGATTTCACATGTGTTTGACCTTTGTTTTATGTTCTAGGGCCCGGGGTGAAGAGATGCTGAGGTCACAGGAGGTCTTTGATTTTCTGTTTTGATTGTCAGATTTTGTAGAGGAAATCTTCTTTGGAGGGAAGTTACGACTCCCTGTGTCCCTTTTAGGCCTGGCATAGTCACTGCTTGTGACTGGGCAGACTTGGCTTGTCCAGTCAGCCAATTGTGCACACCTGGTTGGGTGTGTGTCTATTTAAGGGGCTGCCCCTCTCTCCTGATGTGACTGGCACTGTGCCTCTGTGGCTCTGGCACTATTCTGTTTGGCACATCTTTGTTGCAGACACCCTTGATCTCTCTCCCACTTGCACTTTCTTTTCCTTTATCTTTTTAACATCATACTGATTCTGGCACACATGCTTATACACTGGCCTTCAACTTATTTTCCCTAGAAATCTGTTTTGGTTAATGCTGTTTGTTGATTTCTGATTACTGTTAATAAATATTTATTTGGTTAATCATTACATTTGTTGTTTGCTCCCTCTATGTTGTGGTCATGAGCCAGGTCATAACACTAGCCTTTTGAAGATTTTAGAGACAATAGTGAATTCCACTGTCCTGAGCCCTCAAAGACGGCATCAATCAATCACGATGCCAAGTCATGCTATAGTATGCATTTAGTATTTGGTTCAGGGATTCTATTAGGGATGATGCACTAGAATGCAGGTAATTACATCATTTTTTTCTAGACTTTTAGAGTAGCCAAGCAGCTGTGCTCTCACACATTCCAAAGACTTCCAATACTGGTATTGGTTGATGTACAAGCTCAAGGACCCTGTAGGCTATTACATTAGCAACGTGTTTTCCACACTAACACATGTTCGTGAAACTATTTTGAAACAAGTGACGGCACACCTGTTTAGGGCATCACAAGTGCCCATTTTGTGATCATTTTTTTGTCCTCAAGCAAACAGAATGCCCACCCAAAGATGATCCTGGCAACACCTCTGGTTTGGCTACCATTACATTTACACAGTAAATCCACTTTTCCTACTCTGATCCCTGTTCTGTATTTGCTTAATCAGACAGAAAATTGACACTCGCTAACACAGTAGAAAGAAAACACTCAGACTTCTTAACCATAATTTTTTGTGAGTTAAGTTCTGTTTGAAAGAAGGGAGTGACCCCGTGATATTTTCACAGCGAAAAGTATTTAACAATGTCATTGAAATGACCTTGTTATTGTTACCTTGAACATTATCTTCATATGCTCGAATACAATGAATGAATAAATGAATGCATGGCTCTTCATAGGACAAAACTCCAAAAATACGTGTTCCTTGCATATACTGTCCTCCCTGACCCCCTCTCCCTCCCATTCTTCTATGCTGTTCCAAAGTAAACTTTGCCACTCTGGTGCCCTTGTCAATACTTCCTGGAACAAATAAAGTTAGAGAGCAGAACCAGGAACTGATTTCATTAGGGGCTGCCATTTGTGAGTGATTAAAGGTTGTCTCTGCTCGGCGCAACACTGAGCACAAAGTTCCCTGAGGTTAATAACCAGCAACAATCGATTACTTAACAATTCACTTATAATCAATGGTTCACTCAAAAAACAGTGAGTATGAAGACTAAAATGTTTTTTTGCTTGTTTTTTTCACATTACTTTCAAGGTTTGCAATGAGCCTGCCAAGCATCTCTTTTCATGTTTACACCTCTCTGGCCAAAAACCTTAGAAGGATCCCCGATTGGAGTATGTTGGTCTTATAAGATTGACATTGGCTTTGTTTAATGTGATGTAAAAACTGCTTTCAAAACTGCTGTCAAAATGCTTTTGTTTTTATTAAAACATTTAGAAAATGTTTGTAGAGCTTTGCATCGTTTATGTCTCAAGGCTTTCTGGGTAAAAAATGAATTCACCTGGTTGATTTGGATATTATAGTGCACTTTTTCTGTTCAGCCTATGTTGTTTAACCTGAGTGCACCGTAAATCAGGAGGAGAATGTGGGAACCAGTACTCAAAATTTATTTAAAATGGAAGACAATAAGAGAAGTGAGGAAGAAAAGTGGAACAATATCAGTAGTGTCTATGTGCTGCAACAGCTTGGAAGGAGACCACCACAAATCTGTGATGTCAGTTTTTACCCAGAAGGCACAAGACGTAAAAAAAAAAAAGCAATGGCAATTTACGAGTGCAAGGATTTTCTAAAACCTTTAATAAAACCAAAAAGCTGGAGCCAACATCAATAATACAAGGCCAACATGTCATACTAGCCAGGGATCCTTTTAAGTACAACACTTTGCATTAACCAGTTGCATGACTGTCTGATATCGCCTTTGACTTGACGGCCCTAAATAGCACCTGGATAGCACATCTAGGCTGAAGATCGCGCACCTGTACACCGCGAAGCTGAGTTGCTTGTAAGACCACATATTCAGCACACAGCACTCCTTGAATGCCTGAAGCCATTCATACACTTCTTTTATTGGCTGTCAACCAATCCATCGTTTCCACAGTATCTCATACACTTGTTAAGTGCACTGTCACTTAAACTGATGCCCATTAACTTCATTACACACAATCCCATCCCTCTCAGCATGCCCTCTAACAGCACTACATGATTTGTAAATATGTCTAGTCTGTTTTACAACATGTGCAGTCAAGACAACATGGAAGTTGTTGCATGAATTTTGGTCATGCAGAGTAATATCATGTTTTCCTCTGCAACTGTCTGGCAGAGATAGAGTCCAGGATTGCCAAGATTAGTGTGAAGTTCACCTATCAACAGCACTTAAAGTCAGTGTACCTGTGCAATGTACAGCTTCCGACAGAAAGGATCAATCAATGGTTGGCAAGGTATTATCAGCAATAAAGAAATGACAGGAGTCCAGTCACTCTCCTTACAGCTTAGGGTCAATGCAAGGTGGAGGAGGCACTTCCATTTAAAACTTCAGGTGCTCACACTCACCCCTGCTAAAAGCCCATCAGTTGCCACCACCCAGCCAAACACTCCTTTTGGACATGAGCCACATTCTTAAGGAGGGGAGTGAATCTCCTTCACAGCCCACTCTGGGCACTTGGAGGACTCAACAGCCAAATCTGGTTCAATCTTCCTCTCCAGTGCCTCATCAGACACAAGCCCACTTCTTCGCCTGTCAGCGTGCATCTCTGAAACTGTGTCCTAGCTGATTGTTTTAATTACAGCCAAGCCTGCTGGCCGGCAATTATTCACAGATCACCGGCTACTGACCTTGTCATCAGAGCTGCAGGGACTTGCCATCTTCCCATGTATCAGAATCCCCCAGACTTTCCTCCACTGACTGTTGCACAATGGTGCTCAATTATCCCCCTGATTTTGAGTCACTTACTTATGCAATCAAATAATTACAACCCAATCTCACTCCAGTGCTCACTCTTGACATAATCTCAGGATTGGCAGGAAAATTATTTTTAATGATGTGCCCCCATTTTTTTTTTTTGATATGTGAAGATTGTTATTTTAATTACTGTTTCATTGTGTCAACTCTCTTCAGCAATCTAATCAAGAGTGGGCATAATAGTGGAAAGGACCTTGAACCTAAGAGTGCTATGATTCATTTCAAATCAGTCTCTCTAATACTAAGAATCATTTCATTAATATCTAAATTAACATATATAAGATTTTTCCCCTCATAGAGAGATCTATTCTGTTACATCCACCCCAGCAATAAAAAGCCCATTTTCTCTGTCCAAGACAATAATATTACCATCAATTATGTTTGCAGACTATGCACACTTACAGCAAGTTATGTTATCCAGCTTACCTGCACAGATGCTGATGATAATGGATTTTTATATAGTCTACAGAAGCCGACAAACAATGTGTACTTGAACAACATCCACCGTCAGCAAAATCTGTATCACTTCACTAATGTGTTTAGGGGAGCTTCAAACCTGAGAGCATAGTCCTGGTTTTAGCGCGGACATTTCAGCCACCTTTTTTATCTCCTGCCCTGAGCACAGGGTAATCTTGCTATTGTACTGTACAACAGGAAAGATGTTAAGTATGATTTTATAACTGTACTTTACATAACAGCTAAGCATATGACTGTATGGACATAATGCAGCAAAGGACACACAAGAGCCTTCTTATTCATAAAAGGCTTCCATGATTTCTTCAAGAAATTACTTCTAAAGAAATGAGGGCCCAGCTTTCAAGGTTAGGCAATGTTACAGTCAGGACAGCAACTGTCAGAACAGCAACTGTATAAACAGATCGGACATTTGGTTATCTCAAACGTCTGCTACTACTTCTACTACCAATGAATTCTTGCGGTCATCATATAACCCAGAACATCCTTATTCTCAAAGTGAAGTAAAGTGAAGTTGACTGGTATTTAGCAGATGCTTTTATTCAAAGCCACACAAACTAGCAATGTGAGATTTAAAATCAAACTCGGGTCAGTTAGTGACATTACCACTGCTTCCCCCACAATTAGTACAGACCAGTCAAACCAATTGAAATATTTTCCATGTACTGACATCCTCTTCCTCAGTGCAAGCTTCTCCACTATTACCTTTCTGCACAGTCTGAGCCCTAAACAAGCTGTTAGCTGTAAGAGATATGTTAGCTTTGTATGTTAGCTGCAAGAGCTGTTTTAGATATGTGTTACCTCTATGTAAGTGTTGTGTTAGCAATGTGAGTTGTGTTAGTGTGTACTGTATGTTGGCTATGTGTGAGGTGTGTTAGCTGACGTGTAGAATAAATGACCAGTACCAGCTACATGTGCATGAAGGTTGTGTTGTGCTGTACGAGATGTGTTAGCAATGTTTGCTTGCATTGCTTGCTATGTTAGCTAGGTTTGTTGAGATGTGTTCAGAGTGTAAGATAGTGTTAGCTGTGTGGAGTGTGAGGAATATTGTCTTCATTGAATGAGGGTCAAAATCTGTGTGTGCGGTGTATGGAAATGTCTTGTGTGTTGTGTTACCTGTGTGAGCTGTGTGTGAGTTGTGTGAGCTGAAGGAGAATGCTGAGTGAGGGCAGTGTGTGTGTGTGTGTGTGTGTGTGTGTGTGAGAGAGAGAGAGAGAGAGCTTACAGAGCTGGAGAGGTACTGAGGTGGGTAGCTCTATGAGACATGACTCATACAGCCACCCACACACCTACATATGCAGCCAGCATATTACTGAAAGAAAGAAAGAAAGAAAGAAAGAAAGAAAGAAAGAAAGAAAGAGAGAACGAAAGAAACAAAGAAAGAAATGGTGGCAGTAAAAGTGTGAAATAAACAACTGAAATTAAAACAATCAAGGCAAGAATGAAGCACACAGATGAACAGACGTAACAGAGAAGTCACAGCATTTGCCAGAATACTCCCGACCATGCATAGCAACTCATACACAAACCTGCTCTCCACACAAGTTGTAATACAGAAATAATTGTACTACAAAAAAAAGACAAAATGTTTGCTGGTTCAGGAAATCATCCTCATCAATTACTACTTCCACTTAACATTTACATTTACACATTGCCAGTGTTTAATGAAAATCACAGATAGATGGCACACAGATGTACCACTACATGGAAGAGCCTCTTCAGTGTGTGTTAATGTGGAGCAACATTTCAAACAAGCAGCACCTGTCAACAAACAAAGCACTAAGTTGCGGCTGGACCACAAGATAGGCAGTAATATATGATGCTATTGGTCAAGAGGAAGAGTAAGGAGGAGTAGGGAAGGGGAGGGGAGGGGCGAGGCCAATGATGAGTCAGATCTCACAGATTGGTTGGCTAGGAGACGGATGCGAGTTTCCTGCCATGTCTGTGAATTAGGACTGAGGAGAGACTGTGAAGAGGCAGGCCCCAAAACAGACACACACAAACGCACACACACACACACACACACACACGTACAAGGCTGTTGCATAGAAGCAAAAGCAAATCCCATTCACTACTAGTACAGAATGCCATGTCACAACAAATCAGAAAATCCATTGTCTGAAATATGTATCATTACTGCATGCCATTGTTTGTCATGGTTAAGTGACATCCTTTTCTCCACTAGAAGCACACACAAACTGACACACATAAGTACACCCAGCAGTGTTTACTCTGAATGCATGCAAAATAACCACAACCATTGCGGCTTCCTGGATGGTGCTAATGTTGTTAGCACAACAACTAGCAGTGACATGCATAGAAAGGGAGAGAGATAAATGAAGCATCCTCACTAGCATCCTCCCCTCCCCCTCTTCTCCATCCTTCTCTCCCAGCCTCTTTATCTCCTCCTCCTCTCTCCCCTGCTCCTGCTTCTCCTCTCCCTCACAACAGAGGACATATGCTTGTGTTAATCCTGAGAAATGGAGGAAGAAAAGGATTTCACGCACATTACCTTCCTCGGGAGAGAGCGTGGTGCCCTAGCATTCAGATCAGTCGCAGCTGCTCGGCTAACAACATCACATGACCCAGAGCCACCTGCTCCTCTCTAGTCATGTGTCATGGTAGAGAGCCAGGGAATTCTGGGTGGTGTGGTTTTCTCTGTGCATGCATGCATTTGAAGCAGGCAGAAACACACTCAAGCACAAACACCTTTCTGTGATATTTACCACACTGTGTACTCTTTGATTACAAAACTTGAAAATAATATTATTATTTTTATATTATTATTTTATTATGTTTTTATATTATTGTTTTATTATTATTACATTATTATTATCATGTATTATTATTATTATTATTATTATTATTATTATTATTATTATTATTATTATTATTATATGCTTACACTATTCTCATAACTTGGATGTAATAATATCATTATGGATATTATAATGACTATCATTAATATCATATGCTCTTACTACACTTACTATTAAAATTATAAATGAAAGATGGGCAATGACTGGGAACATTCAGGGAATATTCCGGTTTTAAACGGAATGTTGGCTTTATTCGGTTTTCACATGAGTCTTGTAAACTCCTCATTCTAATTGTCATCCTCCAAATTTGACCATATTCCAGTTTCTTAAAACTTGAATAAACTCCCTGGTTTATGCCTGAATTCAGAGTCATGTATACACCTTAATCGTAAAATGCTCCTTACTGGAGTGTTTCTTTGCATGTGGGTATGTTCACTGACCATGACACATCCGGTATGAGGTAACTTTGTTGTCAGTGACCTAACCAGAATACAGCGGCTGATATGTAAATTGGAATATTCCTGTTGCACACTATTCTTCCACGCATGTTCCACAGATCATTCAGGATCTTGCCCTAACAAGAATATTGACCTTATTTCAAACTCGCTAGTGAAATTGGTGTGGCACAGGGAATTCCACATTCCTAAACTGACAGATGAAATTGCACAAGATACAAAAACTCAAAAGGTCCATCCTCACCAAGTACACCAGAGTGCTTAATTATGTCATTTGGAGTATTACTGCAACATCTCCATTCACTCCCATACTCTTTTGCTCAATTATTCAAGATTCAGGATTTCTATTACATCTCATAAAGAGACAAAAAATTATGTAAAGTAATTTACATTATGCAATGCATACATTATGTAAACAGTTACATACATTATGTAAATAAATGTATATCACAATCATTTTGACATCAATGACTCAGTGCCAGGTCTTACATTGTTGACTCTCCTGAGCCCATGCCTTTCAGGAAGCGCCTCTTGTGACTATATATGTCCAATATTCAGTTAATTCAGTGAATAATCATAAAAGCCACATGGCCACTTGAAGAAATGGATGGTTGCCAGCACCTGTCCTCTGGCTTCACAGGCAGGTAAAGGTTAGACATGTGAGAGCCCTCATACTGAGTGCTCCTTACAGGTGAGAGCTATGAGAGTGGGCAGAGGCCTTAGGAGTGAGCATCGTTAACCTGCCATGACAGGTGTGTGAACTGCCCCATTACTGAGGGCAGGGCATGCTGGGATGTCGGTCACTCTCAGTTGGGCCTCACATAGAGGCTGGGATGGAAAGGAATTGTATGTGTGTGTGTGTGTGTGTGTGTATGTGGTGGGCTGAGCTGAGGCGAAACAGCATGCAACAGCCTCCAGTCTGAATTATAGATGGCCTCCATCTGCTGACAGGGAGGAAGTCTGTCAGGCCCACTCAGCGTCAGTCCTCCTCTCCTTCTCCTCTCTCCACTCCCGTCCCTCTCTGGTCCGCTCCCGCTCCACTCTGCTTCTCCCCTCTCCACTTTGCTCTCCTCCTCTTCTCTCTGGTCTCTCTCCTCTCCACTCTGCTCTCTGCTCTCCTCTCCTCTCTGGTCTCCCTCCTCTCTGCCTCTTCTCAACTATCCTGTTCTTCTCTGGTCTTCTCTTATCTTCTCTCCTCTCCCACTCTGGTCTTCACATTCTCTTTTTTATCCCTCTCCCCCGACTCTTTCCCTTACTTCTTCGCTCCTTTTCATCTGAGGTCCTTTGCGCTGCACAACTCCTCATTCTCCTCTCCATCTCTGTCCCCTCTTTCTGTCTCGCCTCAAACTCCCTCTCATCTCCTATCTGTTCTCTCCTCTCTCCTTCTCCCTCCTCTGTCCTCTCTTAAGTCACCCTGATGCTCCACTCTGCCAGCCTGCACTCCCTGCCTTCTTGGTCAGTCTGAGGGTGGGGGGTGGAGGGGGAGGAGATACTGAACCCGTCATCTTGGCCTCAGCATCTGTGTGTGTGTGTGTGTGTTTCCACATGCACACTGGACGCTACAGGAGTGTGAATGTGGGAGTTGTCTGCTGAAGAGCTGTCGTCTTGGTGAAGGGCACGACCTCCATCACAGCTCAGCTGGGCATGCTGTCCCCTCCTCCCCTCTCTCACTGCTGTCTTCCCCCTTACTCTAACCTGTATATTGGTTGCTCCCACTCATTTTTACTCTTCAATTATATTGTTTTATTACATATATTATTGTACTGTAAATTCAAATGTTTTGGCAATTCTGTATAACTTATCATGGGCATGCTAATAAAGCTTTCAATTTCAAAGTAAAAAAAAAATTGTATATATAAAGTATGCAGGTCATGATATTCGGTACTGATATGAAATATGTTTTTTTTTTTCTGAAATTAGATTAATGACATCTGTTAACAATGAGGTACAAAGAGGGCAAATTTAAATAAATAATTAACTAAATAATGAATGTAGACTACATGTCATGTCATTTCACATGTCATATAATATTATGTCATGTCATATCACATGTACATTTGTATCTGTATCTGTCTTTAAACGACCAATAACCCAATTTATAAAATAAGCAATCATGAAATCAGCCTTGCTGATTGTGATTTGAAGGAGAAACACATCAAGCTGAATGCACTCTGATGTAACAGGTGCTGCAGTGGAACCAGAGGGTAAATCAAGCAGGCGGTTGCTGCAGTAATGGCTGCTTGCAGCTCACCAGCATGCCCTCCCCACAGAGCTGTCAGTAACACTTCTCCTCTTGTTTTATCACCCAGCTCTTGACCCCGGAGCAGAGCAGCATCTCAGAGCCCAGAACTTTCACTCTCACATGTACCTGTACAACGGAGTTTTAGTTTGGCTCCAGGTGAAAAACAGTGCTTCCCAAAACTGTCTGACAGATACAGTACATGAAAACATCCACACCTCCTGTCTTCTTCCAGAGTGAAAGACTAAATACTGTTGGATTGCTGTGTGACTTGTTATGACATCTTGCTAGGCCTATCCAATGCAGGAAAGTAAAAAAAAACAAACAAAAAAAAAACAATGTAAACAACTTCATAGGCCTTCATGAAAATGCCATATTCAATATGACACAATATGGTAAAATAAATAAACTGCTGCCACTTCCAAAACAATTGTGTAGTCTCTTCATGTTGTCATATTTGTTACTGAAGTATTTGTATTCTGTCATATGTTGTCACAGTAGTATCTTAATACTGTCGCATTTTGTTACATTTTGTTACAGTAGCATCTTTATACTATCATATTTTGTTACAGTTACAGTTACGAGACATGAACTTGGATCCTTGAACACTAAAAGTGTGTGTGTGTGTGTGTGTGTGTGAGAGAGAGAGAGACAGAGAGAGAGAGAGAGAGAGAGAGAGACCCACTACCTTGCCATCTGACTGGGTACACTCTTAACACTCCTGTAAAGCATCACACATAGTTAGCCTGCCGTTAGTACCGTTTCTACTCCTGGTGCTCCTCCTAAAGGGCTCTCTACAGTGAGAGGCTGGTGGATGGAGAGGAATATGCACGCACTATATGCCATTCTTCTGCTCAAAAAAAAATAGCAGCCTAGAAAATTGATATCTTCTAACAAAGTATTGACTGTTTCCCAAAAACTCATCATAAATTCTCCAGAATACAAGCAACTGACTTGAAGAAGGGAAAATAAATGGGAAAAGCATTAATTGTCCAATTTTGGATCAGCATTGGGGAGCGGACCGCTTGCCAGACTCCTCGGGTGGTCGATATTTAGTATGTTGGCCAAAAAAACAAACAGAGAGGCCTGTGCACAAAGCAATCAATCAGCGGCCCTTACCCGGACAGGTGCCCATACCCCAGACCCCACCAGCCAACCACAAAACACAGATGTCTGCTGTCAAGGAAGCCTGAAACATATATTTCAGGGTCCTTTGATCCTAACAGCACCAAACCCCAGTCAGTTCTGCTTTACAAATGACTAACAAGCCCAGCGGGATCTTCAATTTAGTCTTAGTCTCCGCCAACACAGATAGCTGGCTGCTGAGATGACAAAACTTAACATTATCAGTTGGGCAAAAAAAATGTATATATATATATATATATATATATATACAAAGAATTGGAGGAAAAAGTCTGAAACTTTGCAGGGACTCCAGTGGCTGTTCTTAAGTGCTCCCTGAAGACTGGGTGCCCTTGTGGGATCCCCATTTATCGCTCAGCACAAAGACGAGGTTATAAAACAGTCCCACCGGCAGAAATTACTTTACGAATCCCCGTGCAGACTGCTGACGCCATTGGAAAGGCCAAAAAAAAAAAAAAAAGAAAAGCAGAGCGAGCAGAACAAACGCAGATGGGTGGATGGAAGCAAAGGAGCAAAAGGGGACAGAGGAGAGGAAAATTAGCCACCATTAATTTTGAAACGTGCCAGACAGCACCTGCCTCTCTTTTTCCTCTTCCTCTTTTTGGCAGATTCAGCGGAGGCTGTGCTGCTGTGATTTACGTGGCACTTGGACCAGAGTGTCTCCAGGAGATGAAGTGACCAGGAAGGTTAACACTGGGGTCCAGTTAGCTCAGAGAGAGAGAGAGAGAGAGAGAAAGAGAGAGAATAATAGTGACAGAGAGAAAGAAGAAAAATACAGTCAAACAGTAAGCTCTCGCAAAAGAGAGAGAGAATGAGAGAAGGAGAGAGAGAGTGAGGACCCCAGAACTGCATCTCTGGGGGATATTGTTTCTGTGGGTGTTAGATAATGGATTAAGTCTAGCCAGCGGCCGGCAGAGCTACTCTGTAGGGAGATTAATGGACCAGCCCAGCGCTTTGGAGTTCAGTGTGCGGTTGGAAATATGTTTTCAAACATTTTGTGGATGGAGAAAAAAAAAAAACTGCCCAAGTTCAACTGTACGGTCTGCTGTGCTAAATTACTGTGTGTGTGTGTGTGTGTGTGGGTGTGCCTGCATGTGTGTTAAGTGAACTACTATAACAATTCTGTTAAATCATTTATGGCTGTTAAAAGTATTGCTAATAATAAATACCTTAAAATGCTTTGTCTAACTGTCTATTCTGCCCACACTGCAAACAGTAACACAGCTAGAGTGCACATTATGATGCTCTCCCTACTTGAAGAGTATTTTTTGCAGCTTTTTGTGATCTTACAGAATAAACTCAACAGATTTTTTGTAAGTTGTGTCACAAATGTAGATTAGAACATTACAGGGCATTTCCATGATTACACTGGAGAAGTGTTGTAGTGGTAAATAGGCTCCCATAGAGCATGTAGCTGCCATCTCTAAGTGTGTTGTATTAGTCAGTCCCCAATGACAGTGGGTCTACCTAGTGACATACATGTGCATACACACACACACACACACACACACACACACACACACACTCACACACACACACACAAAACAGAGACAAAAAAAAGAACTGCACACACTCACATGCACACTCTCTCTTATTCAAACACACACACTCAAACAGACAAAAACTGTGCACGCAGACACACCTCACACACACACTCTCTCTTACACTTACACACAGACACACACACACACACATGCACATACACACAGACACCCCCTCCACACACACACACAGAGCTGAAGAACAGTGGAGAGTGTGAGGAGAGCCAGAGATTAGAAGAATTGGAAAGTGTTTCGAGCAGGAATAGCAAATGTGAGCAGCGTGATCACGCAGTAATCCAGACTGTTTTGTTCAGCTGAGGCTGGCTGCTGTGTGCCAGTTCCTCTGCATGCTGTCATGTTCAGCTTTGCCCAGCAGCATGACATCAGTGTGATACACACAGACGTGTGCGCGCGCGTGTGTGTTGTGTGTGTGTGTGTGTGTGTGTGTGTGTGTGTGTGTGCGTGTGTGTGTGTGTGTGTACTCGCCATGACAAAGCAAAAAATTTTAAAGTATTCTGCATAGTAATCAGTAGGCAAAAAAAGTTTAATGGTTAATGTGTTTTCATAGAAAGAATGTGACAGTCAGAGATGAGAGAAATGTATTGTTTTAATCAGTGTTTCCTTAAACATTCTGAAATGTAGTTTAGGTTATACATTTAGTTTAGGTCTTAAATTTGTCTGAGTTGTGAATTATTACTGCACTGCAAGGAATTATTACCGCACTGTCTACAGCAAACAACTGCTGTAGAGGACTAATTTGATTGATTGATTTGGTCTGTCCTGTGTATTTGAAATATCTGTGCATTCTATATTTCGAAATATCAGCGCTGATATCTTTGTCAAGATCCACTTCCTGTTTACTGCAGCGCATCTGTGCATGTATGATGCATGAAAAAGCTATTTCACATGTATGGTTCAATTCACCCATTCAGTAAAATCTTTGTTACAATAATTGTGATGCATTGCCATACTAAGAACTACACTGTGTTGCATACATGGAGTTGACATTTCCTGACCTCGATCCCCCCCAACCCCACACACACACACACACAGACATGTCCTTCACTGGTACTGCAGACATTGTCTAGCATAAAGTAACACTTGAAGCTCCCTTTTGTATGGAAGTAAAGATGTAATTTTCCAACGCTGCTTTGAGAAAATATACATGTGCAGGATATGACAGACAGAAGGCTCCATCAGTAGCTACACCGAATAGATATGATTTTTAAAGGAGTCAGTGCAAGTTCATGTGAAGATCCACTTCCTGTTTACTGCAGCACATCTGTGCATGTATGATGCATGAAAAAGCTATTTCACATGTATGGTTCAATTCACCCATTCAGTAAAATAAGTGAATAAATAGATGAAATAGTAGACAGAATAAGTAGAACAAATAAAGAGAATGAACAAACAAATAAACAAACAAATAAATAAATAAGTATAAATAAAATAAATAGTCAATTTTAAGGCAAATAAACTTTGACAGTAAAGTGTATTTGTCAAATGAGCTATGGGTATTTCAGAATATGAAAGGTCATTCAATTTACATAAAATCTTTAATTTACCTATTTTCTCAATCTGCATTTCTAACAGAGTATTGCTTACAGTAATATTTCAGAGCAAGCACTCTTGTCATGAAACCAATAACACTTGCTAATGCAGTAAGAATATTAAACTGAGGAAGAATATTGGGTAAAAGGCCAATCAATGATCTTAAAATGGAGTTATAAATATGGATTGATCTCTTGAGCTGGTATCAGCAGTAGGGAAGGTGCCTCCACCAACCATAATTAAGCTAATCGAAGAGTCAGTCAGAGGACTATAAACATTTAACCTTCGGCTGCAGCAGTCACCTCTCGGTCACTGTGTCTGAATATTGCTGTGTTAATTCTCTCAGTCTCTCATCATTCTATCAATCAATAGAAGTGCCTGCCTATTCGCTTGTATTCAATATTTGTGTTAAGGATGGAATTTCAATTTTATGGTGGTGTGTTTTATTCTTTCATTTGGGTAAATGTGTGGTACAGAGAAGTGCATTTGTAAAGTCAAAGCAGAGGGTATTTTACAGTTACAGTCTTTTGGCTAAAAGTAGAGCAATATTGCATATCATTTGTTTGTTGTTTGGATTGGACTGTTCTTTTTATGATTTTTTTTTTTTTTATTTAATTAGCTTTGGCTTTTCGAATGTCTTAAATGTCATCTTATTTCCTTGAGGGGTTCCTTTATAACTGGCAACAAAAGGAAACTTAAAAGTCAAGGCTTTCTCTACTGACCCCCCCCCCCCCTCCCCCTCCCCACCACCACCACCACCACCACCACCATCTCTCTCTCTCTCTCTCTGCATCTCTTTCTCTTATACTCCCATCTTTTCACTTCTTACTCCCTCTTTCTCTCGCTCTCGCTCTCTGTCTTGTCCAGGACACAGCTGAAGCATGCTCATTCAATTGTTTTCCAAATGACCAGCCACTGAAGATAAGGCCGCTCACAGGTCTTTGTTCATGAGTAAGTCTCCAGAATTGATGGCTGCATTCATTGTCGGCAAAAGTGTGAAGTTAATTCACCATCAAGCTATTGGTTTTGTCATTTAGCTTCAACCTTGTGTCCCCATTACTTTGGGCGTAATTATCAGTGTCCTTCTAATGCGCAACAGGATGACATTTAATATCGGGAAGCACTTTACGACTACGCTTGAAAGAAGAGGGGGTGGGGGTGGGATGGGGGGATCACCACGTGCCCAGGCTCTCTAAATGTGCCCGTGCGGGCGAGGTGCAAGCGTAATTACAACGGACGTGTGGCATATTGGCATGGAGAGGTGCTTCACTAGCTCAACGACCTCCTCTCGAAGGCCGCCCCTGTTTAAAATGCCACTTGCAAATGCGCTAGGCGGCGGGCAACTTAAAAATCCATTTCCCACTTCGCATCCCTGTGCAGCGCCCATTCGTCTCGCACTGCGTTTCGGCATGTTTACGCATCGATTGGCCACTCGCTCGCCCGTTCTTTCTCTCGAGGTACGCTGAAGGAGACCTTGGTGGGCGTAGGGAGATGGGAGGGAGGTGGGTAGGGTGGAGAAGGTAATAGAGTCGTCTCCATCTCGTTATCCCCTTTCACCCAAGGGGGTTGCTGTCTCTGTGGTAAAGTCACACCCGGTCATGACCTTTGACTCGGCTCTCGTCACCTAGAAACCACATGGAGGCAAACACAGTGGGGATGGGGAAAAGATGAAGTAGGAGTGTGTGGAGTTATTTGTCATGCAGTGGGAATGGCATGATGGAGACCTCTTTGGCTTTGTACTGATACATACTAAGGAAAAGTCCAGGATAAATCAACCTCGTAGTCCTATATTCTGATACCGAGTCCTGGAGGGGAAATTTGATACAACATAGACCAAGTACCATAATACTATGCTAAGCTAAGGCTAACTCATGAAGACATAGAAGCTCGGCTTCAGTTTCAGTTAGTGTTCTTAGTCTTAACAACAGCACTTGGTGACCTCAAACAAAAGGGCTAGTTGTAAGTTGTCAAGTCACAAGTAGGACATGAAAGACTTGTAGTGCACAAGGAATCGCAAGAGTAAGAAATTAGAGAGAAATGAATATGCTGTGGAAATATATATTCTCTGGGAACACCCATAGAATATATACGCACCCATTCATACAACTCACTCACACATATATAATCAATGCACAGTTTCAGGAGGAGTATTTGAGTTTCTTTGAGTGAAAAATTAATGTCCTTGCCATAGGTATAGTGCATTCAGTAGCTCGGCAAGATAAAACCATTTTTGAGTTGATTAATTTCCTTGTACTTCCTCTCAGGGTTTCCTGTGCAAATCCTCACATATTAACCCTAACACTAGTCCTAATCCAACCCACATGAGTCAATCTATCAGCGCTATTAAGCATCATTATGGCATGAGTTATTATACTGCTTATCTGTATTGCGAGAATAGAACAGTCATACAGTAATATCACATATATGACCTACATATCCTCTTTTGGGATTTGAAGTCCTTTGTGGATGTCAACCTCTAAGCTGTACCTTACAACTATACCTTACAAATGGTCCTTAACACTCCTTCATTTAACACTTAACACTTGTTCATAAAATTACATTGATTGAATGTGAATTCAGTAGCTATTACACTGTCGCTGTGCTCCTCACAGACCCCGTCAAATAGAGATTACTTTTGCACACGCATTGATTGGGCTAACACAGAAAGGAATTGTGAATTGTACGGCATGTTGAAATTAAAGCTCCTGACATTTTCATGCCTCCCAAAATATCTTTTTGCATGCTTGAACATTTCCTTTTTTTCTCCCTGCAAGCGTATCATTGGGTGATACCTGTGCTGGCTAATTGCAGTAATTACTGCGCATGAATAATGCATTACGTTGCCTCTCTGGCTCTGTTCTCCTCCAGCAGCCAAACTAGACTATAGAGACAACAAAAATGTGAACATTTGGAAAAGCTTTGATTTGTTGATAAAGATTTGAATAGGATTTAAAGCAAATCAATTCAGAATCAAATCAAGCTGTGCCCCCTCATCAAGCTGTGCCCCTTTGCAAACACACAACTCCCACACGAGTGAGATGTCAATAAGCCACCTACATGAGGTTGGATCACAACACTAAAACAACCAGGAGAACAGTCACACCTGTCCAAGGCAGTAGAAGACACAGAACATCTGATGGTTAGTGAAGCTTTACTTCCCTGCCTGACACACTCCTGATGGGCCATACAGAAAGTGGATCTTGTGAGGTGGGGGCTGGGTTGTGGCCTTGGGGATGAGGTGGTGGTGGTGTACATCTGCTGGAGATCAGACATAAGCCCCCCCCTTTAACTACCTCACATCCATCTTCCTGTGGTAGGTCCACTGGGCTGGGTTAGACTGGGCTGGACCGGATGGCAGACAAAGACTTTGACAGATGCCAGAGGCCATGAGATCGATAGGGCCTGAGTGTTTCTAACAAGCACCTATATTTAGCCCCCCGAGACAGAAAGACACATGCACATGCTCACACATACACACACGCGCACACACTTGCATACACACACAGTGACATGTATGAAATTTCAGTGTCTTTGTGTGTGTGTGTGTGTGTGTGTGTGTGTGTGTTTGTCCATGTGGATAAACATTTGTACTAATCCGTGCCTATGTTAGCATTTGACCAAATTTGTCGCACACTACCTAACACATGCCTGTTAAGCTGTCATAAAAAATGAACCATTTTAATCAGACATTCCCTCCCAGCCCCCAGTATGCCCTCTGTATGTGTGCTGTTTTCCTGATTGAAGCTATCCTATAACCGACAGGGATGTTTTTGTAATTATCCTGCACAAAGTCTCATCTTATTGGCAAAGGAGGCTTTCCTTTGACAACGGTAAGATGCTATAATAAATTTTGGTAATATGTGGCTCCTAATGCTATCATTGGGGAATAATAATATTAAATCATTGTTGAAAAAAAAATACTATAATATTGAGTTGAGAGGGGAACATAGGCACCATGTTATTATTTTTTTTCTTTGATTTTCTTCCAAACACCGTAATCCTTAATAATGGAGCTGTTCATGCAGTATTGAGTTCAGTGTTGTAGAGATCAAATAATATCTGCAGATGTGCGGATATCAAATGTGTGCGTAATATATATATTATATATATATATATATAATATATATAATGTTTTTCTTTGCTCTGCAAAATTGCTAATGTGTGTCTGTTTTATGTGTGTTTAATGTGTGTTTATTTTAAGGATGTCTGGGAACATGTTTATTCCTCTCCTTGCTTGTTTGTATGTGTGTGTGAGTACGTTGTTTGAGTGAAATGAGCATACATAATCATTTGGTGGACTTCCAGCTCTTGCCTTTGCCAGTAGCGGTAGTGTTGGTTGGCAAAGTATTCTCTCCCTATCCCTTTCTATGTGTGTGTGTGTGTGTGTGCGTGTGTGTGTGTGTGTGAAGCTGGCGGAGGAAGATGTGAGTCTACTGGGGAACTCTCTTGCTTCTTGCTCCTCTCTGTTAAAGAGGACAAAGCTCAGCTTAAGAGTATCTGAGTGTGTCAGAAGTGGGTATGTATGCACGCCAGTGTATGTGTGTGCATCAGCATCAATCTGTGCATTACAAAAAACAAATGGCACTTAATGACAACAGTCATACACATTAATGAAGTGTTAAATGTGATATAAAAGTGATAAATGTCATGCCATGTTTATGACAGGTTTGTGTCATTCTATGTAGACACCTTCAAGTAAAGTCTTACCCTCAAGTGTAACTTTACTAGCTGTGTAAGGTGAATCAGAAAGGATAAAAAAAATCATCTTCATATTTTCATTTACATTTATTAATTTATCTCTTTGAGATTTTCCTCCAAAGCGACTTAGAAATGAAAACAGTCATATTGGCAGTGGAACCTTACAGTAACTCTAACTACAATCTTTATGTCTGTGAAATACCATCGTGTGTTTACATTTATATTTTTGTTTGATTTACATGTTTAAGTATAGGATCATGTCCACCAGTCTGCTTAATATCAGACTCCTGTTCGATCTGTCGGGACTTACTTTCCCATAATGACACACAACAAATGACACATTATTTTACTATTAGGCTACTTTTTTAAATGAGAGGAGAAAACGTCACACAAATTTCACACAATAAATTTAATCTGTTTGTTTCATGGCTTATACGGATAAACAAACAACTTGAACTTGAAACAGACTCTCTTCAGAATGTAGCTGATCAACTGTCTACATTTCATTATCAATGAAATGCCATTGTGATAAGTGAAAGGTCTTTACTTACAGAATGATATGAAAATGCAGGTCTAAAGCACCCATCACCACTGACAGCAGTCATAATATTTTTGCCTCAGTTATTATACAGATGTAACTGACCTCTGTTGGGAGCACCCGTTTAGTAGTATACAAGAGAGCCGTACAATAACCTACAATAAATCTGTCTGTAGCATGTAATTTGTTCACATGACATATGGCATCATGTTTATTACCAATGTTTTACAGAGATGAAGCTTATGCACATAAGGATCAGGGATCAAGGAGTTTATTTGTCACATACATTGCAATACTAATGTAGGACAAGTAGTGAAATTTCATGAAAATAAATTACAGTGTTAGCTCCAAAAAAAAAAAAAAGAGAAAGAAAGATACTGGAAAAAGAAAAAAGTCTAAATAGGCAGTCCAAATTGTGATCATACGCAGTCCGCCCATTTAGGCAAATAATATCCATTTCCAAGAACAGACGTGGTTAGTTTGTGTTCAGCACCTTTAAGAGACCGTCAGCCTGCTTTGAAGTCAGGAAGGAAGAGATGTGGCTTTGCATATGGAGAAATATGTAGCCTTCTGATTAAAAATTAAATGACACATTGGTTATATTGTAATGCAGTGGTGATGTCAAGACTTATTTCCACACTTTAGATCAGAGACACTGCTAAGATTATTTGTCTAACTTCATAATAATCCCCATCATGTGTGCAGTATAGGCCAGCACAAATTCTACACTGTATCAACAATAAAGTAAATAACATATTGGACTAAACAAGAAAGATTGGTTTATAGTTGTGGAATCATTGTTACATGAAACATTCTCACAAGCTGTCTTGAGATCCATTTATGTGAAATACACCCTGATTGATGCATAAGACATAACATTAGCTGTGAACATATAGTTACCAAAATGCAAGTGGCCATATCTATAGAGAGAGAGTAGGAGAGAGAGAGCGAGCCTACCCCCTTAGAGATACATTAGGCATGCTTTCAAACCAAATGCTGTAATCAGTAGAGAATTGCTGTGCAAACTTCAGCCTATCAGTTCCTGAAAAAGAACTAATTTTCACACTATTTCAAGCTATGGAACTGATTGCTACTGATGCTGGGGAAGTGTGTGTGTGTGTGTGTTGGGGGAGGGGGGTGAGAAATGTAATCTTTGCTTTTCATGACTATAATACACAGTATGTGTTAGTGTAGGTGACAGTGCAATGTGAGCACAGAGCAGAGGTATAATGCATCCCTGCTGTGTGGAGGGGGGGGGTCATCTTTTCATCTGGGCCATCAGTTGACCCTCTAAACTCTGAAGTATAGCTCAGCATGTGGAGACAACAGTGTGGGTCACTGCATTGCTTTCATGTGCACACGTGTGTGTGTCTGTGTGTGTGTGTCTGTCTGTGTGTGTGTGTCTGTCTGTGTGTGTGTGTGTGTGTGTGTGTGTGTGTGTGTGTGTGTGTGTGTAAATCCAATTGTGTGCCTGTGTGTTTGTGTGTGTGTGTGTGTGTGTGTGTGGTGTTGGTGGTGGGGGGAGCATTTGAGGGAACAGTCATTTGTGTGTGTATATTTTGTTCCATACGTGTGTTTCTGTACATGTGTGTATGTGTGGGTGTATGTGTGTGTGTGTGTTTAGGTCTGTGGGGATATAAAGCATGGTCTGTCATGGCTGTCAGTTCTTAGATGGCCTTGATGAAATCTAAAGCAAGTTGTTTTCACCGAATCAGCATGTCTGTAATTGCATGGGACAGAAATGGATTTCCTGTCACTCTTAGCTTTATGATAAGAACGGGGAATTGTCCTTTCTCCTCCTGTGTGTGTGTTCCAGTATGTGTCATTGGCTCAAATCATACAATGGACAGGCATGGACCTGTCATTTTCTGCTCGCAAAAGTTTTTTTTTGCTGTTAGAGAAAGACTACAAAACTAAATATAAAGGAACACACACACAACACATGTCATCTATGTGATGCACCCAGGCTTTTATGCATAGGGAAACAAATTGCATTTTTGAAGTTAACGATGCTTTTATACGAAACAAAATGGACAACTAACATGATGAGGGCTGTCACCATGTCCTCATAACAGACATACACCCACACACACATAAGCGCACACCAAGCGGCAACATTCCAGGCCAAACAATGAAGCCGAAAATTAACGTTCTAAAGTTGCAATACCACAGACGTCCACCGGCTGCAAAAGCGAGTCAATTGCCATAGACCTCCATGTTGAAAAGTCAATTTTCACAGCAGAATAAACATATCTACAGCCTGGTTCAAAAAACGGTTTTGGTGTCTTTCGATCATTTTCAAGTACATGACAACTGTGAGGGGGTGATTTTTTTTTTTTAAATCCATTAATTTAATGCAAAGATGAGTATTATTTTATGACTTATTGTGGGTGTGGCTAAGATGATTGAGAGCTGTCAAAGTCAAGACACCCGCTTATTTTTTGCACTTATTTTTGCATTTTACTATTTCAGTTAAAATTTCATATCCAACATGTTTTGCTCTGCTATTAACTGATCAGTCAAGAAGGCTTCACTGGATTTTTAATGGTAACGGTAAGGCCATTGCATTGACTTTTTTGTACACTTTTTTCTTAATGAACTTAATATTACATCCTCTTAGTCACTGTCATGTGAAGTGCTGAAAGAAAATTCCAGAACATTTTACCAAGAGCGCTGTTGGAGGTCACAGAGAGTTGTCGGGAAAAAAACAATAACATTTGATGCAACATACGTAGACCAAGTAGCAAACCAGCAGCTAACGCTATGTGAACAGAGCACAGAAACTCACTTTCAGTTTAATTTTCCCTGCCTTCCCTTCACTATTTGGTCTTAGCCGTACCCAACTGTATTGCTCTGCTCTTTATCCTTTATGAGTTTTCCTTTATACACATTTACCTTTGTTTTGATTTGCAAACTGGTCTCACCATTGTGGTCCACAGGCTTTTCCGCTTGATTTACAAGTCTTAAATTATCTTATTATATTATTAATTAAAATAATAATTATTTATTTTCTCTTCTTTCTTTCTTTTTTTTCCCTGCGTATTGTTGGCATCTTCACAATGTCTTCCGGTCTGTGTCTCACTCTCAGGCAGCTCCACTGAAACCTTCCTTGCCCTTCCTTCTTGTCTCTCTTCCCCTCACTCTTGTGTCCTCACCTGACAAACACTGTTGCCTGGTTACCAGTGACACGACTGAATTTCTGCCATGACCTTCACTTTGCTTTGTTTGTGCAGAGTTCTTCCATCTCTCCCTCTCTCTCTCTCTCTCTCTGTCTGTCTCTCTCCCTCTCTCTCTCTCTTTCCCTCTGTCTACTTTGGTGGGGTGCTTGTTTTTCTTGCCTAAATGTTTGTCAGGACTGTTTTTTAGCCTTTGATCCATGCCTTCAGGCAGTCTCACTACATACAGAGGTACCCAGCAGCGACATAGCGAAGCCTGACAGGGAAGTGTGTGTGTGTGTGTGTGTGTGTTGGGGGGGGATTGGGTGATGGGGTGACTAGGTGATACTCTGCTCCCCATTGCTTCTCCTGGGAGTCTTTGAGCTGTTTGCAAACAAACATCAAAAACTGCTAACACAAAAAACCCTTTAAACATGGATGTTGCCATGTTAGGAATGAAAAGCTATCTATTACAGTGAACTAAGGTTAGCTAACAGCTTACAATTAGCCAAAAGAAAAAAAACACTGAGAGGGAAGGGAAAGAAATGTAGAAAGAAAACGGGCGAACAAGTAAGATAAGAGGAAACAATAGTTGTCAGCTAAAGTACAGGAAATGAAATACTCCTTGTATGTGCACTCGCGCACGCGTGCGCACACACACACACACCACACACACACACACACACACAGACACCTTGAACTTCATTTCTATCCTCCCACTCTTTCCCTCTCTCAAACCTATTTCCCTTTCTTTCCCTCCCTCTCATACTGTTCCTCTCCCTCTCTTTCCCTCTCTCTCTCTCTACCTCTCTTTTTTCTCCCGTCCTCCATTTGTCCTCATTCCAAATCTCCAAGCACACTTTTCTTTTCATGTTAACTTTTTTCCCTGTTGTTTGGTTTCACAAAGGGCTCTCTCAACATTAATCTTTGAGCAGTTTAGACCGTCGTGGTGAATAATGCACATCCTGGTCCGATTCTCCCCTGGCGACTTCACCTTGCTTGAATGGATGTATTTTTTTTCCCTTCTGGATGGCCCTGTTCCCCGTCATGCAGGGAACAATGGTGGGTGGCTAGCAAGGAGACGGGGGTGGGGGACTGTATGCAGCGGAGAGTTAAGCACTTACAACACTTACAACGCAAGAGAATACATCAAAGGTGTCCAAGTGTGTGTGTGTGTGTGTGTGTGTAGGCCTGTGTGTCTATGTGTGCCCTTATATGTTCATTCATTCGTGTGTGTGTGTGTGTGTGTGTGTGTCTGTGTGTGTGTGTGTGTATATGGGGTATCAAGATGATATAATGTTTAAGGTTTTAAGAGTGCATAATTATGGTTGCCTGTACTTGTCATCTTTTAGAAAAAAAAATCTTTCATCTTGGATTATGTCATTGGCAGATCATTTACATTTAGCAGATACATTCTATCTAAAGAGACTTACATTTGTACACTATCAATTACAACAGGCCCAGTCTCCCCTAGAGCAACTGAGGGTTAAAGGCCTTGCTCAAGGGCACAACAGTGGAAGCCAGGATTCAAACCCACAATTTCCAAGCTACTAGCATGCTGGCCAGGTTCTTTAACCGCTGCGCTACCAATGCCCTATCAGTCACTGCCATCCAACTCTGGATGTCTCAAAATAGTATCTGGATTCTATATGGTATCAATATCATTACATCACACTCAAGAAAGACATATTTCTATATAACGGTAAGGGAGTAATGACAGAGTGGGTGGAGTGGTCAAGACCAGTCAGTGCAGCAGATTAGTTGCAGTTTCCAAGGCTTCAAGGCTACCAGCAAGTTAAACAGAATACGACATAAGGCAATACAAAACAAACAACAACAACAACAAAAAAATCAAACAAAAACACTGACTCAAAGCAAACACACAGCAGGATAATGCCTAAAGATAACTAGGCCCTGTTTCACAGCTCACATGTCCTCTCACCTCAGACACAGGCCCCTGTCTTAAATACACAGCCACTATGTATAATCCAGCTCTCAACCATTTCATAGAAACCAATCAAATTAATCAAATCATTTAACCTTTACAGAGCGTGTTTCATCAAGACACATACATAGACAAAACCTATTACTTATAAACATTAATGTGAATACCTAATGCAAGCAATAAGATGCCTCATTAAAGAATACAGCAACAGCACTCCGAACACCTTTGCACCAATGAGTGCGTCCTAATGGGAGAGCGAACAGAGCAAAGAAAAGCTCTTGCCATCCTGTACTCCAATTTGCCTAGTTGCACCCAGAAGACACAGGTCACAGATTAGTAAGTACATACAATACATCTTAAAATTCACTCATACTTTTTTGTTACACTGGTGTAATGAGGTGTGCTGCATTATAGATGCATCCATATGAACTTTACTTTACTTAAAGCACACATTGACAGCTTATGATCCCACATGAAACATTATAGCAACTTATGAGCCCTTACAACAGTTGATCATCCAGGTGTGTGCATAGAGGGGCATTAGTAGTCATAATGTATTATAAGCCCCATCAGCCAGCCTGTAGTTTATAACCAGTCATGAACACTCATAACACCCTTGGATTTATAAGGCATTATAAGCTAGATTTATAGTTATTTATAACTGTTGATATAATGCATCGTGAAGCATTATGAGTGCCAGTCATAATGCATTTTGAGTAATTATGATGCGCATTATAGTTTGTTATGAATGCGCTCATAATGCGCTATAGATATGGTCTTCATAGAAAGTGTTAACGTTACACTTTACATGTAAGTCATGACTCCACGTGACAGCAACACCACAAACACCATAGAATTTTAACACACATAATTTTGTCATAGAATAATCATGTAAACCATTTATTTTAAGTCCACAGTTCTTTTGTTCAGGCCCTGACAGGAAATCGTTGTTTCAGTTGACAGATGTTCTGTCAATGTGCTCTGTTACAATTACTATTTGAAAGCTCAAAATCCATGAAATAATACAATCATGCTTGTAGATATGTTTACTGAAATGATAGCTTTGTTATTTTTGGCAGTGTGTTGTTGGACCAATTCATCCTGCACACTGCCTCACTGTCTGCCTTTTTCATTTGTATTTATTTTTGCCAGGTAAAACCCTTTGGCTCTGTATAAGGGCTTTTAATATAAAAAAGGATTTGGGATTTGATTGAAGAAGGAAGTTTTGTGCAGGGGGGTGGATATAAAGCTTCTCAAGAGGAAGTTGTCTATTGTGCCAGGACTAGGGGGAATTTTAGAGAACAACTATGGCAAACAACAGTGTATCAAACAGCAAGAAAGTAGGCCCTCCATATCTAAGTGTGTGAGAGATTGATGAGTCAAAAAAAACAACACCCAAGAGACAAATAACTAGAAAGAAAAGAGGAGAAGAGGAAATAAAGCAAATGGACAATTAGAAGGCATTTCAGGTTTAACACATTTTACACTGTTTTACTCAGCATCAGTGTTCATTCTGATGTGGGGAGAGCTGGTGTAAAAGCACCTCAAACAAACACGCCGCTTTGCACTCTAGCCACCCCTGGCACCAATCAAAGAGAGAAGGTAAACGAAACAAGCAGATCAATCCAGGAGATTAGCTCAGGCTGCGTCTAAAAGCCAGGAATGGATCTAAGGACTTAAACACCACAAGCCCTGCATGCATGATCTCTCTCTCTCTCTCTCTCTCTCTCTCTCTCTCTCTCTCCTCTGTATATTTATCTCACACACACACACACACGCGCACACACACACACACACACGCCTACATACATACAAACACATTTACTTGTCTGTGTTGTTGTTAGTACTATAGTTCCCAAAAGCTGTCTTAGGCACTGACTGTATCCCTAGTGTGTGCTTAGCTATGACCACAACACAGCAAGGGAATAAATGGTTATAAGCTATGCCTACTGTAGAATAAATGGTTATAAGCTATGCCTACTGTAGAATAAATGGTTATAAGCTATGCCTACTGTAGATATGATCTGAATAACAGTAATAGTGATGCCGTGTGTGCGTGTATGTCACAGCTCTGTGACATTTTGATCTCTCCGTCACTGACTGAGAGCCCTCTTAACATGGAGGGCCCTTCTACCTGATCCCTCATTCCAACATGGCAACAGAGAGAGGGTGTGTGTGTGTGTGTGTGTGTGTGTGTGTGTGTGTGTCTGTGTCCCTGTGTGTGTGTGATATGTGTGTGTATGTCTCTGTGTCCCTGTGTGTGTGAGTGACAGTCTGTTTGTCTGACTGTCTGTGTTTGTGTGTGTATATATATGCGTGTATGCCTGCGTGTGTGTGCGTGTGTGTGTGTGTGTGTGTGTGTGAGAGAGAGAGAGAGAGAGAGAGAGAGAGAACAGAACTCGGGCAAAAAACAGAGGCAGAGGCAGGAGGGTTTATGTCATCACATATGAGAGACACCAAGCATGAGAGGAATACCAAACTAAGAAGAAAACACACACAAATACACAAACACACACATACAGACGCAGTGTTTACATTCATTTATTTAATGTATTCATTTAACAGACACTTCTATCCAAAGCCACTTACAAACAACAAGCAACAGCACAATTAAAAACAGCGAGATGCAGTAGCGAGACGCTAGGGGTGCATTGTAAGTGCATTCCAATAGTCAGAAGTTTTAAGCTAGATGATATTCTTGGAAGAGCTGGGTCTTTGAGAATTTCTTGAAGGTGGAGAGGGTATCTGCTGTTCCGGTAGCACTTGGAAGGTCATTCCACCAGCGTGGAACAACAGATTCAAATAGTGTGGATTGACCTGTGTGAGGTGTTGGCCATGCTAAACAACGTTCCTTGATGGAGCGGAGTGGCCGAGGGGTTACATAGGGCTTTCAGAGGGTATTAAGGCAGATGGGAACAGATCCATCAATCACCCTGTAGGCCAACATTAGTGCTTTGAATTTGATGCAAGCGGCTAATGGTAGCCAGTGGTGTTCAATGAACAGAAGTGTAACGTGCTCCTTTTTGCTAGTTGAAAACCAGACATGCAACTGCATTCTGGATCGTCTGTAATGGTCTCACAGCACAGGCTGGAAGACATGTTATGAGGGCATTGCAATTGTCAAGGCGAGAGATAACCAAGGTTTGTACCAGGAGCTGAGTTGCATGTTGGGTTAGGTACAGTCTGATCTTCCTTATTTTCAATAGAGAAAAACGGCATGAGTGAGCTACAGAGGCAACATGATCAGCAAAGGTTAGCTACTGCAGCTGATATAGCTGAGAGGATCAGCAGTGCAGTTTTGGAGAGGTTTAACTGGAGGTGATGTTCTTTCATCCATGCAGATATGTCAGAAAGACAGTCAGACAATCGTGTTGGCACCGTGGAGTCACCAGTAAGATAGAGCTGGGTATCATCTGCATAGCAATGATAGAAGAAGCAGTGGGAGTGGATGATTGGACCCAGTGAGGTGGTGTACATGGCAAAGAGAAGGGGCCCTAACACTGAGTCTTGGGGCACCCCTGTGGTGAGGTGATGTACCGCAGATGTTTGCCAGAGCTATGACACATTGACCGACCGGCCGGTGAGATAGGATTCAAACAGGGAGTGTGCCCATTGATGCCCATGTTTGTCAGTTTGTTCAGTAGGACATGCCGGTTAACCATATCAAATGCTGCTGATAGGTCTAGCAGAATGAGTGCTGTGGATTGACCTGCCACTCTGGCTTCTTTTAAGGCTTCTGTCACAGACAGAAGCACCGTTTCAGTGGAGTGGCCACTTTTGGAACCAGACTGGGAGGAATCAAAGAAGTTGTGCTGAGAGAGAAATTCTATAACCTGTTTGAAAACAGTTCATTCAGTAGTTTTAGAGAGGAAAGGAAGAAGAGAGACAGGTCAGTAGTTCTCCACTTGAGTGGGAGTGAGCGAGGGTTTGGGCAAGCTACTCAGAAAATTTATTTAATTTAGCTACTGGTTAGTCCACACCAGATGAAGCTTTACAATACTGAAGCTACCTGAACACAAAATATAGCAAGCTACAATGGCAAGTAGTTTACTTGCGAAGCTACTTTATCATTTACAAAAAGGCATTTAGATTTAGATTTATTTAAATAAAATGATCTAACCTTCCGCTAAGATTCTATTAGAGACCAAACTAACAGGTCTCTCCAATAGATGTACAATAGTAACTAACTAATAGTAAGTAACTGTACCTTTACGTAGTAAAAATTTTTAGAACAATAATCTTTGGGTGTTATTTCCACATTCTGTGCCCAGGAGGTCCTGAAAAAACACCTGATCTTCCTGTGTTTATACAATATTTCTCATGATGCCTACAACATTTTGCACCATAATTTTGCTTGTATATAATGCTTTACTATTTAAGTTTACTGTAATGTCCATAGCAGTGATAGAAGACATACATTGTGGACATTTTTGTGTTTTAATTAAGGCACCAAATGTATCACATTATTGCAAAGGACTGATCTTCCCTGCATGGCCTAGGTGGAAGCTTTGCTGCTGTGAGCTGATGCTCTTAAAAAGTAGCTTATGGGAAAGCTACCACACTACATGGCTAAAATAATAACTAAACTAATGGAAAGCTATCAGATGCAGAAGCTTTGTTATTTTGGAAACAGCCACGCTATTCAGAAATGTAGTTAAACTAGTAGCAGACACTCTTATGTGAAATTGGAAAGAAAACACACACACACACACACACACACACAGACACATACGAACACACACAGAACATACAAACATATATATATATATATATATATATATATATACAGACACTCTTCTGTGAAAGGGGAAAAAAGTGTGTGAAGAAGAGAGAGAAGAAGAGTGTGACGATGAGTGTTCAGAGCTAAGTAGAGGAGGCAGAGCTTTGAACGACTAGTGCAGCATATTTCAAGTGGGGGGGTGGGGTCAACATTTCAGTCAAGATAAATACAGCTCTCTCTCTCTCTCTCTAAGCTGACCCAATGTGGAGGCCTGGTCCTTCAGTGTGCATCTTGGGAGTGTGAAGAGTGGAGGCGAATTTCATTCTTCGCATTAGAGTAAATGTTGTTAAATGTGCTGTGCCACAGCTTTTCAGATGCTGACGACTGAACTTTCTGAGTGAGCAACCAAGAGTGCAGCTTTTTCTTTTCTTTTTTTTAATTATTTGACTGTCAACTGTCAAAGTGCCAACACACCGTGTGTGTGTGTGTGTGTGTGTGTGTGTGTCTGTCTGTCTGTCTGTCTGTCTGCCTGCTTGTGTGTGTATCTCTATATGTGCACAGTTGTATGTGAACACACTCTGCAGACTGAATCCAGCTGTGGTATGCATCTTCATTTTTTCATCAGCAGAATCCCATGCAGTGACACACACACACACACACACACACACACACACACACACACACACACACACACACACAGGCTCTGTTCTCACCCTCTCAGCAGAAAGGTTCAGATCACTGGGCACATGAGTGGAAGTGCAATGAGATGAGATGAGATGAGATGAGATGAAATGCGTTGGGATTATTCCACAGGATTTATGTGACCCCCGCCACTATACCTCCCAAAGCAGCCATGGCTCTGCGCCAGGCCTCCCATCCACTCCCCATCCCAATTTCCATGCCAATACCTAGGGTGAGGGGGTGGGTTAGGGTTGGTGTGAGGAATGGGGTTCAGTGGACCCTCTGACCTCTACTGGTAGCATAATTGCCATCATCCTAAGACCAAGTGTAATAGTTAACTCTGTTCAACAAAGCAAAGATCAAGAGGATCACATTCAGATGACAATGGTCATCATTGCCAACACTGAGCTGGCTGGTTCGCATTTGTAGTCTTTGTGGTATGTCACTGCACCGCTTCTGATGTTTTGATGATGACTCCACATGTTTAATTGCCTTGACCACAAAGGCCTTGAAAGGCACCAACAGTGATTTGTTACTGTGAGTGTAAGGCCCATTCTTCTGTTAGGGCTTAGTCTTCAACTGAATGTTACAACAATTCAGTCTTAGTGTATTTAGTATTAGTATTAGTGTAATTATAAAGGTGTACTGTCCATTAAGATGCACTTCAGTGTGTCAAATCAAAAATGTAAAGTGTGACATCTTGCAATAAACACAATGTAGACAATGCACATCTGTGAAATTCAATGCAGATGAGGGTTTGTAAAATGCATAGGAGCCATTTGGAAGCAATGTGGAGGGACTATTATTATGTTGTCATAGAAGTGTCACAGCAGGGACAGAAATGACAGCGGTTATGCAAAAATTATTCTTTTTGGAAAACATAAATACCTTAGCAGCAATTCTGAAACTGTTTCTTTGTATTAGCCTGTGGAGTCATTCAGTGCATCACAATATACAAAATATTGCTGAAAGGTGTCGTGAGACACAATATTGTTTTTACCTGTTGTTTTTTTTTCAATGTTTCATAGAGCTGATAGGTCTGAGCCGTTGACTGCTGGTAGAACTAAATCATCGCCCAATCCCTGCTCTCATGTATTTGATGTGTGCCCGCCCCACTGGGCTAATTAACAAGAATCCAGAATCTTCAGTAGCTATGCCAGGTCACTGAAGATCAGTGAAACAAAGATGACTGGTTGGCAGAACAGCAACGGTAGTTTTATGCCTAAGTATTGTCACCAACGCACATTGTCAAAGACAGGAGAGTTTAGACACAAATGGCTGCAGTTAAAGTTTGGAGAAGTCCATCATTATTTCTGTGTGCAGCGCATTTAGAAAAGAATGACTTGTCAACTCTGGTGAATACAACAGGCCTTGCAAGTTTTAACCTGGAGCTGTAATTGTAACCTAGCTTTTACAAAGCAGTTTTCCAGTTATGTTTGCTAGTGTGACACCCTTTACATTACAAATTAACCACTGAGAAGCGCCCATTTCCAATTTCCAAGCAATAGGTGGCAGTGCAAATCTTCTGTCTTCCCCTCTTCCTCTAAAAGTTAATATTCCAAAATGTTTCGTTATTCTTCCTTTGCAGTTCTAACATTAGCATCTAATGTTATTGAACTAGCCCAACTAAAGTTACATAATATCTTCGGAGACCTCAGAGAACAATTTAAAGTACCCAATAGATGTATGCAATCTTTGGTAGATACCAGATTAGGGTTCAGTGGGATCTATGTTTTCTGTTCGGCGTACATGTAGAATTTTTATTCAGTGTTATTAAAACACCTTCTCTGTGTTAATGCTTAAGTGTTGTTTGCGCCAGGCTTAGTGAGGAATCACTGCAATCACAGGAGCTCTGTTCCTCCAGGGACATGGCCTCCTAACTGTTATTGAAAAGGTCTCCCATGGGTCCGGCCAGTAATAGGTGTAACAGGATTTCTGCCCAGATTCAGCTGCTTGGTAACAACACACACAGCCACTTGCTGGGCTAAGGAAATTATGAATGTCAAACAAGATTCAGATCCAGACAGTTAATATTTCTAAAGATATGGCTTAAGTGTGTTGATCAGTGTTTACAGAGCATTAAGCAGAGAATCAGCTGTCATCTAAAGAATAACAAAAAAATTAGTGTGTTTGCATCCCAGTAGATTGGTGATTTCCTCAGTATGATATTAAAAAGAAAGACTGGGGAGTCTAGAACAACATAGGTCTTTACTTACAATGATAATCCCACAAATTATATTCCTGTTCATTTTATTATTATTATTTTTATTATTATTATTATTATTATTATTATTATTATTATAAAACTCAACACAGTGGTACAAAAAACTTCACTGGACAACCAAAACAAAGTCACTCATCAAAACAGAAAAACAAAAGATCTCATAGGATTTCTGTCAAAACTAATATTTCCTCATCAAACACTATATAATACAAAAGAGTCCAATCATTGCTTGCACTCCAATGAGTTCCTACGATCCTATCATACTGTACTGTACTTCAAATCATCCCAAAAATGTTGTTTTGCTTTGCTTTTGTTTTTGTTTTGTTCAATTGCTTAATGTTAACACCATTTTGGGGCTGGCACAACAAAGCCACCAGACACTGACACAGAAAGGAGGGCTCTCTACATCATGCATGAATGAGAGTAGCTGCATTACAGTTGTATAGGGCATCCATGTCATGAACCTGGACCTGTCTTCAATTCTGGCCTAAGGTCATTTCTTGATCCTTCCTCATCTCTCTCTTAGTCATTTCCTGTGATATCTCTACTGTCCTATGCGACTAACATCAATAAAAGTCCCCAAAAATGTACTTTAAATGCACTTTTAAACTCTGTAAACTCAAGATTCCGTGGGTAGCCTGAAAGCCCTGGATATTCCCTCCGGATGTTCATCTGTTGTACTAAAGAACCGGAGACGGATGAGACAGTCTGCTGTCTCCTTGTCCTCAGGGCTCTGCCAACGAAGCTGTGTGCATGGACCGCTGCTCCATTCCACAGGCAGAAAATGCAGTATTTACATTCCTATGCTTGCCTTTAAATATTTAAATAACACATTCACAGGCGTTTGGCCATGTGCTGAATAAATCATGTTTGATAATGGTGGGTAATGTAGATCACACTGTCTTTCAGGAGGTTTCTCTTAGGGTACCATGTGGTCTCCTCTGCTTCTCTCCCTCTTTGTGTGGGTGTGTGTCACGTGAGTGTGTCTGCCTATGTCTGTCTGAGTGACCCCCACATTATGCCAATGTGATTGGATTATGTTTCAGATTTAATCTATGTCTAATCCTTTTCATTATGGCAGCAAAAACACAAACACAAATTCTCTTTACATTTCTTAATCATAAACAACAGGAACACAAAGTCAGTTGAAATGGGTTACTGAGATGCAGAGCATGTTAAGCAAACATTTGCACTTAAATAGAATGGATTAGACAAAGCCTTATCAGAACTGAAATGCAGACCATCTGCATTACGGCACAGCTAAAAAAAAAGCTTACAAATGCATATTCCCTCACTGATTTAATTTCACGCTTTTGCCTGTTTGTTTCTTTGTTTGTTTCTTCTGATTCTTTTTTCTTTTTTCTTTTTTTCTCTTTTCCTTTAATGTGACAGTTTCAGTAGTTTTTGCCCGCATGCCCTCCACACAGCCCCAGCTCAGCTGAGCTCCCAGTGCAGTGCCACCCCCTTTCACCCAGACTGGGAAGGACTCCTCCGACTCGAGCGTCCAGAAAAGTGTCCGCTCAGCCTGCAGTAAAGCTAATTCATGACGTGGGGAGCCAGAAGCAAGGCTCAGGAAAGGGAAAGTCTGGTGAGGTAAGGGAGATCTGCTGCATGGTAATTTCAGTTGTGGTGTGGCAGAGGAACAATCTGTTGTAAAGGCAGGCCTGATGCTGCTGCCTCATATGAGAATTTGTATGTCTGTATGTGTGTGTATGTGTATATGTTTGATTGTGTGTTTATGTACACTTGCACGTGTGTGTATGTGTTTGCCTGTACCTAGGTGTATTTGAACAGGTGTGTTTGTACAGCAAGTGCAAACACTAAGGATGTTCATAGGTCACAGGTCATAATTACATGCATGTCAAATGCTTATGTTTATATGGATTTGTGTGAGTACTTGTTAAGTCAATTGTGTATGTGTACATTATACAATATACATTTGAAACATTTAACTTTCAAGACATTTCTGTGGAATTCCATGTATTGACGAATGAAGAAAACCATGATCTTCTGTATTGTACAAGCATGTATATATTGCATACGTGTATCTGAGTGTCTATATGTGTGTGTGTGTGTGTGTGTGTTTGCATGACAGTGGGAAGTGCTCTCTGGGTTGTACATTAGAATGGTGCCCAACTGTGAGGAGCAGGCCAGAGGCATGGCCAGAATAAATAAAGCAGGGATCAGGACAGCACAAAGTCAGGAGAGCATGCTGTGTGTGTGTGTGAGAGAGAGAGAGAGTGAGAGAGAGTGAGGGAGAGGGAGAGAGAAAAGTGACAGAGACAGAGAGAGAGAGAAAGACTAGGAGATAGAGAAAGAAAGAGAGAGAGAGAGTGTGTGTGGAAGAAAAGAGGAAATAAAGATGTGCCCTTTTTCTGCAACACATTACAAGGTCCATGGACCTGAGCTGACAATAAATGGTTCCTCTTGTTAGCCTGGGTAAACCCAGACTGCACCTCAATCAAGACTGAGCGTGGGTCTGGAGTCAAGTCGTTCACTTTTCATTTCCAGAGGGCATTACAAAAACATGTACAAATGGTGATTGTTAAACTGTCTGTGGAGATTCTCATTCATCCAGGTCATGGTAGTCAAAGTGTTCAGTTGTATGCAACTGGACTTCTTTTTGGAGCTTGAAGACGTTTCACCTTTCATCCAAAAGGCTTTATCAGTTCTGGATCAGTGTTGGGAAGATCAGGAGATTTATCTCTGGACTGTGGGTGTAACTGTGAGCTGTAGACCACACCTCTCATCATGTGACAATGGGTCACATGAGTCACCCATTGACATAATTAGCATAAGTCAGTGTGTGAATTGGGTTTGAATTGGTCATTATGATCACAGAATCCAGAGAGTGTTAACTGCTCTTATGGAAATTAGCAGTTAAGCTTCCTGGGATGGAATGATCACAGGATCCAAAGAATGTTAACTGCTCTGATGATAATGAACAGTTAAACTTCCTGGGATGGAATGATCACAGGATCCAGCGAATGTTAACTGCTGTGATTATAATGAGCAGTTAAACTTCCAAGGATGGAATCTCACGGCAGAATGATATGTAGCAGGTGATTTAAACTGGATTTTTTGGAATCACAGTACACACATAGCCAGGATAGCACCTCTGCTCAATATTGCATTTCACTACTGTAGCCTACTAGTCAGGGTTTCACTTTCCTCTACTAGATTTATTGGTATGCAATTGGTGAATAGAAATTGAAGGCAAAACCATTTACATTTCATTTATCAGATGCTTTTATCCAAAATGACTTACATTTTGTCAACTATCAACTGTTCAGGACTAGTCTCCCCTAGAGCAACTTAGGGTTAAGTGCCTTAACCGTGCAACCGGGATTTGAACCCACAACTTTTCAGGCTAAGAACCAATAGTTCAAAGTGCCCACCCTCCGTGAGGTGTCCAGACTCATTGCACAAAGTGTAGCAAAAGGAAAGAGTCTGGTCCACCAGGCTAGTAAACAAGTAAACAATACTTTGACATACAGTTGTTTGAGGAAAATGCATGTCCATGTGATGTTTCACTTACACCAATTTTGGATGTGTATTGTATAAAGCTCGCCCCATGGCAGATAAACAACTGTGATTGGCTCCTGGTGGTGATTGGCTTTTTGGTGACTCAGTAACGCACTTTAGATGCAAAACCAAACTGTTAAGATGGCAGAAACGCTGCCTAGTTGTATATAACAAGTGGTGTTCATAGAAAGACAACAACATGAAAATAGTTCCAGCAAGGAAGGCTACCTGAATAAAGTAAACAACTATAACCCTGCATGCCACCCGAAAAAATGCTGAGACTTGGGTCAAGGAATTCAAAACTTAGGGTAACTCAGGGAAATGTAGTAAAATAAAATTGTGGTGTGCACTGTTTAATGTTATACAGGCAGTGTCATCATTGCTGTTCTTTGTATTCTTTGTTCGTGATGATTTGCCAACCCAAAGTCATTTTATTCAACTGTGCTATGCTGCTGCTCTTATTCCTTGCCCCTCTCAGAGATTCTTAGCATTTCCGAAGCCTCCACTCATTCACATACAACGTTGTAATAAATCTACCAGTATAACTGACAGTTTTATCTCAGTACACCTCATATGGCTCATTCTTATTGAGGGACCTGTAACTTTAGCACCATGCATGAACAGCTCAGCTGTATTACATTGAGCACTTACATCCTACCAAAAGAGAACGGTAAGGAACACAAATGAATAATTGATAAAAACTGTAACATGTTATGACAATGATCAGAAGTTGTCATCACTGGCCAACTTTTCAAAGTGCAATTACAAGAAGCTAAATGATTGAATATTTAATCTATCTAGATTTAGCCTTAGCATGGTAGCACTACTGACATCTGACCTTTAGGGTCATTACCTCCCATAGTTAAAAGATAAATTGCTCATGGAACAGCTTTAATCCCAGATCCAACTACAGTCATTTAGATGACACCTCTCTGAATGAGTAAACTCACATAACTAAAACTGATTTCAGGTATGTTTAAGTTAACGTTTAAGTTTAAGTTAAAGTTTAAGTTAAAGTTCTCGAGAATAAAAGATTTGTTGCACATCTCTTTTGTTGATATAGGAAGTGCAATGACTGGAAGACCCTTCCATCTCACAAAATAATGGTGGCATGACATAGGCGAATGGACAATAAATGAGAAAATGTATCCACAGTTCCTAACGTGTGTGTGTGTGTGTGTGTGTATGTGTGTGTGGTATGTGTGCGTATGTGTGCATGTGCTTGTATGACAAGGTTATTGAAATCCAAGTAGTACACATTCACAAAATATATCTAGACAGATAGCAAGATAGAGAGCTATATAGATAGATAGATTGATTTATACTGTGGATAGATAGACAGATCGATACTTTATTCATCCAGAGGGTAATCTGCATCAAATTGTATGTTGTATCTTTATTTTACCATATCAGTGAGTAATAGTTGAAACAGAAAACACTCTGACACTTAAGAGTGGCCCTGAAGCACTGCAGAAACATGTTTACCACCCAAGAGGAACCAGAATTCTTGGCTAACCTTGCGATCGGTTTGGCCAGAGTACAAGATGAATTTGCAGGTGATATGATTGGACAGTTCCCTGTTGCCACTTGCTCCAAATGTCCTCTCTTCATGGTTCTTTTATTTCTAACAGTGACCCTGTTCTTTGAAATTGTGAATGAAAAACGCTTGTTTTTAATGTCATGCCAACATTCTCTCAACAACTACCAACCTCCACCTCAATAAACTCTCTCTCTCAAACTCTCTCTCTCTCTGTCACACACACACACACACACACACACACACACACCACACACACACACACACACACTGTGTTGGTGGAATAATAGTTGTTTTTGCTAGCCTCTTGAAAATTTTGAATATGTTGGAATTGGAAAACGTCTGTATAAATGATGCAAACAGTAATGCAAACATTTTAGGGGCTCCTCTCCAAAGCGCACCTTATGTAATGTCGATTGAGGGAGTGGAATACCAGCCTTGAGTGGAACTACACCGGGGACGTACAGAACGCCTCCTACGCCCCGCCCTGTGTGTGTGTGTGTGTGTGTGTGAGAGAGAGAGAGAGAGAGAGAGAGAGTTTCCCAAAACCATCCAATCTATAAGCGTGTGCTAGAGCCAGGTGGCCGCCCACACAGAGCACGCGGGGAGCGCCTCCCTGTGAACGCGCGCGTCATACGTTGCCGCATTTCAAAGCTCATGCCACAGGTATTTGGGCGCACATCACTCAGAAAATAAGATGTCTATTCTGGGCGCTTGCAGCCCAACAATAAATACATTGCCCCATGAGAGAAGCACATGCATCATCGGCGACAAAGCGAGCGTTACGCATTTTTGGAAACCGAGACTGAGATGCAATTCATTGTTTTACAATATGCCAGTATTCTATGCTTTTCAGCACGTGTTGCGATGTCGGAGATTTCCCAGTCTCCGTCATAGTCCAGTCATCTTATTAATAGGGTCACAGTTTTCCTTACGGTATTGCTTTCTAAAAAACAACAAACAAATTGTCACAAACATTTCTCTGGAGTAACTAGAACTGCAATTCTACTTCTTTGTCTTCGATACATTAATTTGAAAGAAATTAGATTTTACAAGATGCAGCCGCATCGATTTGAAAAGACTCTAAACAAGACAGTGAATATCAGTTAACCCTCGTATGTTTCGAATAAATTTAATTTTGAAGTCTTTAAAAACCCCATATCCAGCACTGCGTCTCTCTCTCTCTCTCCCTCTCTCTCTCTCTCGCCGTTCCCACCCCATCTTTTTACTTTGTCTCATTCAATCCAGTGTATGACCCACGCAATATTCTGGCTCCACAAGGGGGGGCTGCTGGATATATGCTTTTGTGGCGAACCCCAAGGCTTCAAAGAGTGAATCCAGTTTCAGCGGAAAGACTAACGGGCAAGGACACCCCAAAGCCGGGAGAATAAACCGCCTTTTCCCCAATCAAATGCGCCAGGAGAAAACAGAAGGTATCACTCTTGCCCACAATAACCTGCTTACTTGGAATCAAGATTGCACCTGAGCGCCTTTTTGTTTGTAACATAACATCAAACGGAAATTGCAAATTGTTTGGATGTATATGGAAATCAGATTTTCAGCTTTGAATGAGATCACCAACAGATGTATTTGAACTAGATATGGAGTAAATTCACGGACCTAACTTGTGGATCTTGCACCAAACCCGGAACTTGGAATTCATGTAATATGGGCAATTAATCGCTTCACATTTTTAAACGTCATCGGTCTTAATTCAGGCGCTGAATATACTTTATGTGGGGCAACGGTATTCCACCGTACTGACAAAATGAATTCTGAGAACTTATTTTAAGCAACTTGGCAGAATTGTTCACGGTCTCGGGTAGGCGTGCGGACGCATAGTGGACGGATCAGTCAACTTTTTCGAGGTAAACATTCGTTTTCATAAGCTTGGGGTGTTGGTGTATGGATTAATTAAGATCATAAATGCTATGTTTCTGCAAAATGATAGGTCAGACAATTATGTCAGTCACAAAATTATGATATGAGAATAATGGGTAGATTTGCTGGGTTTGTGATATTGTATGGCGCCTGTTTGGAGCCGAACATTGTCTTTAAATTACATTCAAGTGAATTGCCCTTGAGACTTGATGAATTTCTTTTCCATGGGTCTTAAGATTGACGATTCTCTGTCTGGATTTAATATCTTATTAATAACTGTATATATATATTATATATATATATATATATATATATATATATGGATATAATTGTGTTATAGACAGAGTTGTTTAAAAAAAAAGAAAGAGAAAAAACGGATCAAGCGTTACCTTTGGGGACATTAACATGCCATGCGGGTTCCTTTGCCGACCACACGAAACCCAGTTCCCAGCGCCTTCTCCCCACGGGGGGTGAATGTCGCTGTCCAAGGTGGCCAAGTTGTGGGTTTGGTTTGGCTCGGCAACGCATCACCCCTAAAGCCACGTTGCCGTAAATAAGCGCAGTTACTCCGCAGTTGTCACTCCGCAGCTGACACTTTATAAATAGGATTGTGCAAGGATATCCACACATCCAAATTGTAAGTAAGACTACAATGCTTTTATCCCTCCCTTACGCGTCTTATGGTGGCTACCACAGAACGCGTTTCGTCTGTGTTGTTTGCTGTGATTTGAGAGTAGACTACGCCACATTGAATCTTTACTCGTGTCTTTGGACTTATTTAAACGAAACTGGTAATTAATACTGACCACTGAAGTTTAACCGAGCTCTTTTCACAATATACTATTTTCTTGAGAGAAGTGCCCATCACCCTAAAAAAAAATAAAAGTATACCTAAATATTTCAGCGCGTGCATGTTGGTGGGTTGGAAGGATATATATATATATATATATATATGCAATAGGTATATGCGCAGCGGTTGACAGGCTATTTCAAAGCTGTGTCCAAATGATTTGGTCATAGAATGCGGCTATCTTGGACACTATTAAGGACGTCGGACGTCGGACGTCAGTGTGATATCTGAAATGTCTAGAAACGCAGAACTATAACTGATATGCCACTCTGGCAAAGCTGACATTAAGCGAAAAAAAAACTTTTTGATGGAGCGAGAGTGGTGCGTTTGTACGTTTAACAGCGGTGCGGACAAGGGAAGGAGACCGAGCGAGCAAGATAGATGATCCTTGAACCTTACTTTGCCTCAGGATTAGACAGGGTTCACCTGATAGTAGCTACTCACCTAAATTAATATGTGGGTTAACAACATACATTTTCTGGTAAAAGATAACTGTGGTTGGAGCTTGTTATTTGAAAAAGCTACAGACACGTGCAAGTGTGCTGCGCTGCGTTTTACATTGGGGATTTCTGCTGCGATTAAAGTAGAAGTTCCGATGTTGTACGGTAGGGGGGAGTCTACCGACGCTCAAAGCTCTCCATGGGAACACAGGGAAGTGAAGCAAGGACCTATTGGCAAAAGCAACCTTCTCGACTCCACGATCGAGCCTTTTTGCCCCCGTGCTACTGACCCCGTCACTTTCACCCTTTTACGACCCAGACCATGACAGAAAGATAGATTTTGTCTATTATTATTATCGGGCTTATTATTATTATTACTATAATAATAACAACAGCAATAATAATAACAATAATTCTTCTTGTTATTATTATTGTTATTACTATTACATATAAAAATAGGTGTTGTTGGGTAAACATTCCTATAATTGAACATGACTATAGCTGGTAGCTGTTATATTCCTGTTAAACTCACACATGGGGCTGCTCTGGGCTTTGTCCATTTCCGTCCTTTGCAGATAAAGAATATGGCCAGAGACAAACAGAAGAAAGAGGCTGAGCATATGCCCTAGGGTCATAGCTACAGGGAGGTGGCTCTTCCCAGTGCTGGGCCAGGGGGTGGATGCAGGAGAGTAATATTGGAAACAGAAATAGCCTTCCGCGAAGCAACATGTCTGACGGAGTACATTTCTCTTTCTCTTTTGCCATGGATGGGATCAGCCATGCCCAGCCGTGGCGAGGTGACACGGCGGGGCTTTTGGAACGCAGCCATGCGTGTGCTTTAACCTAGATGTCCCGCTTTGTTTTTGCTTCTCATGTCACCGCCACTCGAATTACGTGTCTCCGACTCACCTCTCTCTCTCTCTCTCACTCTCTCCCTCTCTTCCTCTCTCTCTTTCACTCACTCTCCTCTTCTGTCTATCTCGCCTTCTGTCTCTTTGTGGATTTCCTCCCATCCTTCCTGTTCTTCCTTTTTCTTGAATTCTAAATTTAGTACGGCTAAATATCAGAGGCAACGCACGGTTCTGTGACCAGATTCACTTAGCGGCGAGTGATGATGAGAGATGGAGATGGGTTCAGCCTGAGAGCGGCTCACTGGGCTGTTATTTTGTTCTTTTGTTCTGTTGTTTGTCCTCCACCCTCATCGTGCCTTTGGGCAGAGCCCACATCACTTTATCTCTTCTAACCCATAGCACACACACACACACACACATACACTTACATGCACACACTCCCTTACACACACACATACACACACACACTTACATGCTCACACTCTCTTACACACACACATACACACACACACACACACAAACAGACACACACTTACATGCACACACTCTCTTACACACACATACACACACGCACACATGCACGCATATACACACACACACAGGCACACGCTTACATGCACACATTCTCTTATACACACACAAACACGGACGCATACACACAGGCACACACACGCACAAACAGACGCACACACACACAAAAATACATGCAAGCACAAGCACAAATGCTTTCATTGCATGCAAACATAAGAAATACCTGTGTTTTAATTATGTGCTATTATGTGCATTCAGATATAAAGTACTTTTTTTTTTTACAGTAGTCACTCTAGCAGTGCAAAAAAACAAGTAAAATATAGTCAAATACTTGAAAAATATTTCTTCTTGTTTACCAGCGAGTCAGTGGTGTTTTTGAAAATAGAGTGGATAGGTTTCTTACCAGGGCTCCCGGAGATAAACAGTTTGCTGGCAATTCATCATTATGCTCAAAACAGCCAAGTCGGTCGGACACAACCGAACAACCTCACTTGCTCTCACTTTGTTGCTCCTTTTCCATCTGATGGGAGATTCAAAGCTGACTTATATTCACAGTCTAGCAGGCAACTTGACTGTCTCATCAGAAGAATACTTCTTAAATCACTGGAACCCCCCCCCCCCCATCTCTGTTTGTCCACCACTTCACTAGACTACTGGAACAGACCTGAATTGATTTACCTTTTCTTTGTAAGAGAGGGATGGCTTGATTTCTATTGTAAGTGTTAGTTTTGCTTGTTCAGTCTATAGAGATAGTAATTGGCTTTGTCTGTGTGACACAGTCACTGTGGACTTTTAGAGTGAGACAGAGGGAGAGAGAGAGAGAGTGAGCTAACTGAGCTTCAGTGTATTTTTGTTGTTAAAGTGAAATACAGTAGTTTGTGTTTGCACATTGCTAGTGGGACATGGATGGTAATAGTATTGGCAGGTGCTGGTTTGTGTAAAATTGTGTTATGGATGGTGTGTCAGAGAAAGAGACCTGGAGCTGTGACTGGGGCCCTCACTGCCTGCATGGAAGTTTAGAGAAAAACTGCATTTCATTCATCCAGTTTGTTCCCTTATTAGAGTACAGGCTGAGGGGTTCACTAGAAGAATCAAATGAAGCCAACACAGAGAGCAGAAAAAGCAGCTTGAGAGAGAGAGAGAGAGAGAAAGAGACTCAGTTGCTGTGATGGAAAAGCACCATTTTTTTTTTTGTGCAGCCGATCTGAACACTCAGGAGACAAAGGTGATAAGGCACAAAGAGTTCAGTGGCACAACACACAAATGCACACACACACACACACACACACTTGTTTTTCAGTGCCTGAATATATATATACAACCAGAAAAACAGGAATTTTGACTCTAAACTGGCAAGGTGCAAAGAGGGAGAACACCTCTCTCAAGCACATATCCATGATGTAACCCATCCTTTTTCAAGCAGGTTGTCACCTTTCCCGAGATTTCTCTCCTTCTCTCATCTTCACTTTCACAGTTTTTTCTTTCACTGTCAGTCTCCCTCTCCCCACCTTGTTCTGTTCATGTTTAATTATGCAGAGAGAGACTGAGAGAAGCAGGGAGAGAGAGAGGGGGAGAGAGAGAGAGAGAGAGGGAGAGACCAAGAGTTCCGGAAAAGCACAAGCCATGCACAGTGTGATAGATTTCAGACACATACGCTAATTATAATCCCTACCACTCAGTCACTGGGAGGTATTGTTCATGTGGTCATGTGACTTACGTGCATGTGTGTGTGTGTGTGTGTGTGTGTGTGTGTGTGTGTGTGTGTGTGTGTTGTGCACACAAAGAGTGAGGTGTCATCGGCTCCCCTCTGCTTATCAGAAAACACAACAGGCATAACAAATCAACCATCAACCGACCCACTCACAGCAACACGTCCAATACCATACCAGCCATCTGTGCTCAACTTGTGGCGCATATTCACATGCATTTTAAAACAGTGCACAAACACAGGAGTGCACATATAACCCTTCTGCATGAAAGATGCAGCCTTTCATTCAAATTCACTACAATCAAAACATCATTGTTGTCTTGTTATTAGCCAATTTAGTGTGGGTGCTCTAAAACATCTGAGGTTCTTTTTTGTTCAGACACAGTATGTACAAGGTAGCGTGTTTGTACTAACACAGCTGATCTAATGCTAATTTCATTGACTTGACATTTTGTTAATTGAGCGACATGCTACACAATGCTACTTGCAAGCAGAGACGGATCAATCCACAGACAAATAAGTTCTCAGGGCATGAATCTGATTGGCCTTTGAGCGGGAAGATCAACAAGTTTCAGAATAATGAACTACACTGTTAAGATCTGCTTTTCTGTAAGGAGGTCAGAGCTAAAGTCAGCTTTATGGTAAATTTCTCCACATTTCTCTACCAGACATACGGAATCAAAGTACGTTTCTTGCAGTGAAGAAAAAAAAGTAAATTTTTCCCAACACTAAACAGTAAACTGCACAGCAGATAAAAGTTACTTCCTAACAAGCAACAATTTCACAAGACAAGATCAAGGTATTTATATGTTTCATGGAACTAATTTAACCAGAGGTTTACGTTTGTCTATACTAAAGCTATTCGGTGACTTGAACTTAACTGAGAATTAAATGTGCGAGGGACTACTGCTATCTGTATTATAAGTATAAGTAGCTTTTACTGTCAATTTCTTCACATGTACAAGACATACAAATGCAAATAATCGGCATTGAACAACAGAGAAGATGAAAGAAGCCCATCCCTAGATCTTCAGAATATTCCCGGGTGTCTGTCTTCCCTGGCTACCACACACATCTTCGCCTGCAGACTGTGTTTCATGTGAGGAGGAGAGATGTAGAGAGGTGACGCCCTCAAGTGTTTCCCCGGTACCATGGATGTGCCTGATCAGCATGCACTAAACTATCAGTGTCATCGATCTCCTTTATTGGTTTCATAAGGAGAAAAACAGACTGTGTGTGTGTGTTTCATTATCGTGAGATGGAGATGGAGCTGATGATGGGACCAAAGAAATAAATGGCTTGTTCATGCGACTGCCATGGGCATATTTCTCATGGTGATATGATGCAGCCATCAAAGTGAGCACAGGCGACATTGGGGCCACCAGGGAAAGGCTCAGTAGGTTCTTGTTGTATATAAAGGGAGACCGCTGAGAATTTGGGCACATTTTTGGTAAATAAACCTGTGGGTGGAGGCATAGTAGTTGCTAATAAATACTGAAATAATTAAGAAATAAAACATAATTGACAAAGATGTGTGATGTGATCCAGAGAAAACCCATCCTGAACAGTAGTGTCATGAGTGCCCCTTTAGGCCATGGTGCAATGTGGAAGTGGTCAAGTCAGGTCATGGGTCAAGTATTAACATATCTGAACGGATGCGGATTTGATTTTGATATAATCATGGGTGATGGGTCAGTTATGGTGATGAACTTTGCAGGTGCAGGCAGGAGGTTTTCCAAAAGTGGACCTGTGCGGGACTCTTCCTCTGCGGGAATCTTTACTGTTTACTCAAAGTTTCTATGTGGCCCCTCTGTTCAGCTCTACGCTCTTGTAAGCTCTGCTATGCAAGCCACTTGGGATATAGCAGTCTGATTTCAGACATGTGCACACACACACGCACACACACACACACACACACACACACACACACACACACACACACACAATTAAAGCAAATACTGTACTTGATATTTTTTTGCTGTCTCTACACTTTTCTGCTAGAGGCCACGACCTTGTGCACAGAGAAACTAGATCTAAAAAGTAATTTCTGTGCTGTGGATGAACCTAATGCATTTTATTACCGCCAATAATTCTCAGGCCTCACACTTATCGATCCCATCGGAAAAAAATACCATAAATCTACCACATATCTGAAGCTGTTGGCTGGATTTATATCCGTACAGCTAATTACAGAACAATAGCAGAGACCACTCCCAGACATTTCTGGGTTCCCTGCAAGGAATGTGGCTGAAGGATAATGTGGCCAGATGTTCATACAACTTCCGATTGCTAATTTTCAACATCTAAAGAAAAGACACTTGAAATTCACAAACAATGCCAATTCTTGTACACTAATATATAGCTATTGTGGCAAACACTTTAACAAACTTTTTTTAACCAAAAAAAACATTTATTTTTTTAACATAATTTTGTGTTGAATTCTAACTGTAATTTTCACTTTAGTCTAAGAAATTTAGCCCGTGTGCCGGTAGATTCTCATCGCTTATGCTCAGGCTTAAACACTAAATCAAAGGAACATTATCATTACATTTTTTTTTTTTTTTTGACGTATGTTAAGTATGTTGATTTAGTATTCTGTTGTGTTTGCAAGACTCAATCAAAGGCATGCTAACAGGCTGTGAATGAATATTTGCTCCCACCCTGTTTCTTGCTGTGTCTATTTTTCCCAGTGGGAACAGGGGTCTCTTTGATCTCCATCATGCAGCTAATCCCCTTGTATCTGTCATCAGAAAAAGATTTCTCTTGAAGTGTCTGCAGTATTGTGTTAGCCTAGCACATCCAAGTTGCACATGAACATCTCCTAGTTTTTGATTCTTGAAAATATGTCTTGTCTTTATGTAGAACTAGTGAAGCAAGTAGTGGCTTGAAGGCAGTTTAAGAGGGGCTGGTGGACTGAATATTATTTGAAAGGTAGTACTGATTTTGGTAGGTTTTGTTTCTCCTTCTCCACATGTAGCATCTAAGCAACTCTGCTCCTCAGTCCTCGGCCTACGGTTCTGAACTGTGATGTCATCTGTGCCAAAGCTTCTACTTAAGTTCTGAATCTGAGATACAGTGCCTACACAGTGTACATTTTCACCAGGATGTCATGTGTCAGTTTGACAGTTATGTCTACAAGCATTATGCTCCACTACATACTTCACTAGATACATTTTTTTCTTATTACACTGTAAGGTAGAATATTACAATAGGGCCTACTGTATAAAATTGATTCTGTCAAGATATATTTTATACAGCCCCAAATGATAAAAAAATAATGTTACTGGCTGAGCTGATAACTCAAGAAAAAGACCTCTATTCCCACCAGTGTGTCTTGAAAAAGTTGAGAAAGCATATGTGTTGCTGTGAAACCATCACCTGTCACATGGAGCACCTACTACAGGTTGACTGTAGACAAAATATAATTTCATTGTAGAGTTATGTGCAGCAAGAGCAAACGCCATGCACACTCTTTTTTCACTGAAGGGGCAGAAAAAAAGAAAGGTAATTCTTCAAATTACCAATCAATGGAAGGGCATATGTATCTTGTTTCTTTGTAGGCAATATCAATAGTAAGGTAACAAGCAATAAGCTACTTTCCAAAAGTAATAATGAGTAAAGTAACCTTGTAATTTAAAGAAGTAAGTAGTAACTTGTAACTAATTACACTTTTGAGTAACTTCCCCATATATTCCCAGTGAAATTTCTACCTGAGTAAAGCAAAAGATAAGACCGAGTGAGAGTCCTCATCATATGGCTGGAGGCCGTAGTTCTGATAGGCTGAAACAGTTCCTGCATGACTCACACATCACTAATGCTCAAAGTTAATAACCATGACCTCAATGCTGTTTGTTTTGACGTTATGAAAAAAAGGGTTTAAAATAATTTTAAAAAGAACGATTGAAAGAACACATGAAGACAAGTACAGATGGTTGAATCTGATGGTTCAAGCAGTGTCAAGAGTATCTTAAGAAGCTGTGAAGATGTGATTCTGTGTGTGCGTGCTTGAGAGAGAGTGTGTGTGTGCCTATGTGGGTGTATGCATGTGCATGCGTGGGTGTGTGTGCATGTATGTGCGTGCATGAATGTGTGTGTGTGTGTGTGTGTGTGTGTGTGTGTGTGTGTGTGTGCATGTCAGCGCTTTTTAGAGTGTCTTAAGCAGTGCAGTGTCTGTGTGTGACAGCGTGACCTCTTTATTTCCATCCCATTAATTGCAAAAATATCCTCCAAATGTTGCAGTTTCTTTCTGCAGGGAATGTGCAGCTGGATATGTGCTGTTACTCAAGATGTTTGCCCTAATGCATGTCTCTCTCTCTCTCTCTCTCTCTCTCTCTCTCAGTCTCTCTCTGTCTCTCACACACTCTCTCTCTTCTCTCTCTCTCTCTCAGTCTCTATCTATGTCTCTCTCTCTCTCTCTGTCTCACTATCTTCAGTCTTGTGTACATGGGCGCATGTGCATGCATATGTGCTCAAACAAAATGTGTGTGTGCATATTCTCCACATTTTGAGAACAAAGCAAGTCCTTGAGTCACTTGCGATTTGTTTAACGTGTTTAGAATTAGAACACTTCACAGTTGGCCACTCTTTTTTACACACACACACACACACACAAACACACACACAGCCTGGCTGTGCCCTCTTACTCTGTGGTGAGGACAGTGATGGATGAGCTGGGTCACTCCCCCACTTTTGACAGTGATAGCCTCAGTCACTCTCTAGCCAGATATGGTGCAGATACTCGTTTGTCTCTTTGTCTCTGTCCTGCTTTCCCTCCCTCTCTCCATCTTTTTCTCTATACTTTTTTTCCCTTTTTGACTTCTGTCTGTCTACACTTCTGCCTCTGCCCTGGTCTGACAGGCTCCCAGCACACTGGTGCTCTCCATCTATTACGTGCTCTATCTCCCTCTCTCTCTCTCTCTCTCTCTCTCTCTCTCTCAGCATGCAATGAATCAGCTGGGAGATGAGTATAAAAATGTGATGCTTGAGCGATGTTATATCAAACTCCACTCAGAGAGTTACAAGAGCTCTGTGTATGGATGTGTGTGTGGTGTGTGTGATGTGTGTGTGTGTTGTGTGTGTGTGTGTGTGTGTGTGTGTATGATCATCCATGGGCCCCATGCGATACTTCTACAGAGGTGCCAATAGCTCCCTGTTCTCATGGCTTTTACACCCAATGTTTTCAATTTAGTCCTAGAGCCTCTCTGCAGCCTCATTGATGGGGTGGTGGTGGCAGTGGGTTTATTTAGCTGCTTAATGTCTGTGCACCTTTAAAGTGTCCTTCTAGAGCATTCACTTAGCAGGCTCTGAACACAGTGTGTAAACCCTCATCCTGTCTGTCAGCTCATAATTGATGCACGTAACACTCCAAATTATTACTAATCCAAAGTACGTAATATAATCCAATTACGTAATGCAATCACAACCATCTGCTGTGTGTTTGTGTTTGTGTGTGTGTGTGTGTGTGTATCTGTGTTAATTGCAACTGTGAGATGACAAATATTTAACCTCTAAAAAGGACATTTCCTCACCTATTGATTGGAGCGTGAAGAGTGAGACACAGTGGCCAATGGGGTTTGCTGTAGGAGAGAGAGAGATGCTTGAGAGGAGTACTCACAGAAGCTGTGTGCTGTATGCTTGGGGCATTGTGATGCTTACTTTAAAGTCAGTCATAGAGAGCTAATTGCTAAAATGTTTATGCCGGGGTAATTGTGCCTGGAAGGTCTATCATGTTTTATTCAGCTCAACAGGAAGGGATCTGTTAAAGCCCTCAGGCAATGTGTGTGTGATGCGTATGATAGTGTGTGTGCACGCATGTGTGTGTGTGTTTCTCTCTCTCTCTCTCTCTCTCTCTGTGTGTGTGTGTGTGCAAGCAAAATTCTGACTATTAGTGTTGCTATTTGTATCTGTGAATGTTTTACATATTAAAGACATTGTGACTGTGTTTAAAGATTTTCTTCTTCTGCTTCTGTGTGTTTCTGTGCGTGTATGTGTGTGTATGTGTGTTTCTGTGCGTGTATGTGTGTGAGAAAGAGAGATAGAGAGAGAGAGAAAAGAGAGAGACAGAAAGAGAAGAAGAAATGGAACAAGAACAAGAGCCTGTGACAGACTGCCTTTATAGAGCCTCACAGACAGCAGCTTCATATATTAAAGTTATTTATCTGCTTTAATATTCAACACTTTAAATTCACCATGCACCAATAATTACACCTGTAAATTTCTTTCCATTGATTTGTGGTGCATGGGCCTCTCTCTCTCTCTCTCTCGCTCTCTCTCCTCTCTCTCTCTCTCTCTCCCTCTGTCCTGTCACTCGTTGTGGTGTTGCTCTGAATGTTTGCTTTGTATGGTGGGCTGGCTGTGTAAATCTTCCTGTGACATTTTGATAGCAGCTGATGCACTAAGGGAAGGCAAATATCATTAGAGGACGACCGGATTACAAACTGTCACTCATGGTCTTCATTATGGACCAAACAAGTGTGGTGTGTGTGTGTGTGTGTGTGTGTGTGTGAGTGCGTGTGTGTGTGACAACCAAATATAGAGATATAAGGATAAAGAGAACATGACAGAAAGATGGCATCTAAAGAGGGATCTAAGATGTATAAGCAGACCCAGAGAAGATTGAGCGTTCAGTAAAAGATAGTAAGTAAAAAGAAAGTATGAGAGAAAGAAAGAAAGAAAGAAAGAAAGAGAGAAAGTGATGGCAGGGCATGAAAGGAGTGGGGCGAGAGGGAGGAATAGACCCTGGGTGTCTCTCGGTAAACAGCGAGTCGTAAATATTTCAGCCGTCATGGCAGAGAGTGGGCAGCTGTTCCCATCAGCATGCTAATGAAGGGAGATCAGGAGGATCCCAACTCAAAGAGTCCCTTCAGTTTTAACCCAACGCACACACACACACACATACACACACACACACATACTCACACACACACGTGCAGACATACACACTCTGAAAATCTTCTAGGGACTCTGAGGGGTCATTGTGGACATCCAGCCTTCTCTATGACAAGTACACAAAACATACACACACTCACACACACACACACACACACAAATGTCCTTTTTTGCTTTCACACGCTTTTGCTTTCGCACTTGATCTTTGATCTTCAGTGTGTTGTCTAATCTTCAAAGCTAGCAAACAGACTGGGAATAGAAAAGAGCAGCTGGACATCCATTTATTCATTGAAAAACATATTCAAGAGTACTGTTCCACCCCAACACATCCAATAACTAAATTGCAGAGAGTAGGATCACGTCAACAAAACCATTTGAGTTTCGTCTGAACTTTTCCTCCTCTTCGACGGCACATAAGAAGTAAGACACTGGAGAAGTCATCCGCACTGGACCTCTCGTTTTAAAATAGACTGCGGCTGCAGTGTTGAAGTCCATTAAGAAGAGAGGCTTATCTCTGTGTGAGCATGAAATGGATTTCCCCATCCACTTTGAAGCCAATGGAGAGAAGAGACAGAAGAGAAAGAGAGAGCGGAAGGGAGGGAGGGAGAGAGAGAAATAAAGAAAAGGGGGGAAGGAGAGTAAGAGGGTGCCCCGGCATAGTCGCTGACTAGCGCGTTAACAAAGACTAATTATCTGCCACATTGGACGCCTGATAGTGTGTGACAAGCCTTCTCCCTCTGTCTCTCTCTCGTCAGGTCAGGCATTAGCATGATGATTTAGCGCTGAGTAGATGCCACTTTCGACGAGAGCCGACAGAGTTTGCTGTGTGAAATCTAATTTGGGGACGCTCAGCAAATGCAAGAATTTAGCACCGAATGAATCTGTTAGTGCATGTGCACACATGTCCTTGCAAACCCACTTGCATAGATGCCAAGTGATGCAAATTTAGTACGCAAATAAATCAGGCATGTGAGCGCACACACACACACACACACACACACACACACACATACACACACACAGGCACGCACATGCACACACTTGAATGGGAAGAGCCCAGTCTAATTGTGAGAATGCTGGTTCATCAGTAGAATGTCTCTAATCATGTTATATGGAACGGGATAGTCTGGCGATGCTCCTCTCCCCATCGACTGGCTCTGGCACGATCTCCTCCATTCTGCCTTTTTTTCTGACCATGCAGGGCCAAGCATGGCTCTTATAGGCTCACATGTGATCTGGCATGCTGTTTGCAGAGATCAGCACTCTTCTACTGACATCTGAATGAAGATCATGCTAGAATCAGATGATGCTATTTCTGAGATGGTTAATCAAAAATTGGTATAATTTTGCATTTGAGTGGCTCGCCACCCTGCCTCCAAGTCTCTGCTGTACTTATTATGATGGCTACATGGTGTGTGTGTGTGCGTGTGTGTGTGTGTGTGTGTGTATGTGTGTGTGTGTGTGTGTGTGCGTGAGTAGAAAGTGCAAAAGAGGCAACTGTTTGGATGGTTCTCTGAGAGGCCAGCAGCTGTCATTGCTTTGACTGCTAACAAGAGGGCTGTGTTGGTGTCAGAATCCCACTGAATTATCATCAAACGCAAAGGCCATTTAGACAACGGCGTGTTATGCTAGCCAAGACCAGACTGCACCTTAGGCTTTTAGTGCTCGTCGGTTGTTCAAATGACTTCATCGCCTCACAATCAAGGCTTTCCCAACGCCATCTGGCTCCGTTCTCTCGAACTATCATGTTTATATGGTATGACATGCACTCCATCTCTTCCTGTTTCTCTCTCTTTTTATCCTTTTGTCTTTCTGTTTCTCTGCACGGTCCCATTCAGGCAGTGATATGCTCACTCTTTCCTTCTATCCATCTCTCCCCCTCTCTCCCCTGCTGTTGAATTTAAATACAGTTTCTCATTTTAAGAGAGCCATATTAGAACCACAAGTGCTCAACACTGGCAAAGCACTCCACATGAAATACAAGAATGCATTTTGTCCACCCCCCCCCCCCCTTCTCTCTGTATTTTATTCCCTCAATCTGCATCCCTGCCTTTCACTTTATCTCCCTCTCTCCCTCTCTTTTTTCTTTCTTTTGGTCTGTCATTCCCCATCACTCTCCCTCCCACATCACAGCAGATCTTCATCAGTCTGCCGGTGTGGAGTGATTCAGTCCAACAGAGTGGGATTTTGGGGTTAGAATGGCTAGTGGGATTGGTGGTGGGTTAGTAGAGAACAGTCAAATCATCTTGGGTTAAAGGAGAAATCCGGTATGAATTAGTCCATGCTCTATTGTGTCACCGAGTTCTGTCGATAGGAGAAAGAGTGAGAAAATTTGATTAACCAAATAGTAAACTGACAGCTAATACTAACTGAATGGGGCACAGTAACTTACCTTCGGTTTTATTTTCCCATGCCCCATTCAGTTAACCTTAGCTGCTGGTTGGTTAGTCGGTCGGTTCTGTACAATTTTTTTCCTACCGACAGCACTTGGTGACCTCGAACAACAGGGCTATGGATTGATTCACACCAAATTTCTCCTTTAAGTTAGTAGTAAAGCCATGGTGAATGGTATAGCTGTGCCACAGCAGAACAAATGTGGCTTATGTATATTGGTACTATGGACAGTGATATGGGTTTGGTTATTGGTCTAGTGGGGCTTAGGTTGGTGTTCTAGCAGCTGTGATATGGGCTAGGTTTCCTTCCAAGTGAGTCAGAGCTGTGAAGGAGCTTTAGTGGAAGTGTTTAGGTAATAACTGGGGAGATGAGCTGGATGTTTGGTGCTGTAAGGAACTGTGGTGGGCCTGTTGTCAGATCTGTGTGTGGGCGATGTCGAGATTCTAGTGGTGCTCCAATGGGGTGGTTTTTTTGGAGTGCTCTGCGCATGGCTAAGGCCGGCCGGCACTGAGGGGTGGAAAAAAATAAGGGGCTGCAAGAGGTTTGCTTGGGCTGTGGGCCGAGGCTCATCTCTCTCTTTCTCTCTCTCTTCTCTCTCTCCGCTTTGGATCAGCTGCAGAGGTCATAGCCTCTTTGAGACACTGCGGCCCCTCACACTAAATGTCAGGTCATATGAATGGCCAAGCCACAGAGGTTGCTCTGACAAAGTGTGGACCATGATAGCCAGTCAGAGTCAGAGTGGAGTCAGGGGTAAAAGACCCACTATTGCACGCATAGGTTAAAATGTCAGTGGTGTCTTTGTGATGCATGGAGATGCTTGAGAGGGGCCTTCATTCTCTGAATTACATTTTCAATTATGATGCTGTGCTCGCAGTGGGGCCATTGTCATCAATTTAATGAGGGATTTATCATAGATCTTGGAAGTGTGTGTGTGAGTGCGTGCGTGCGTGTGTGCATGTGTGATAAAGGTCGTTAACACTTTACAAACTTATAACCAAGAACAAAGTCATTATAAAAAGGAAATTTCTGGGAGCTGACCTATTCACTGTATAGAAGATAACCTAAACAGTTACTTTATTGTGCCGCGTTGTGGTTCATTGTGAAAGTCACTGATGGAAGACAATTCTTCAGAGTGTGGTCCAGCCCTGCTCGGTGCCTCAGAAATGTGCTGATTGTCTTATTTGATTTGGAAAATGATATGACCTGATTGAATTTGTTATCCAGTGCCAATTGTGGCGTCTCCACTCTCCTCCATGCGCAGTGTGTCTGATTAAGCCAGAGTACAGATCTCCCATTAGCCATGGAATTATGTCTGATGGAAGAACTAGAGCTAGACAGTCTCTCTCTCCCACCATCTGCAACCTTCCCTCGTGCAACGGGAAAAATTATGGGAGATTAGCCATTTTGACTGCTTCTGCTGCCTTCCTACTCACTGCGCACCTACGGCACAACACACACACACACACACACACACACACACACAGATGCACACGCACACACACACAAACACACACATAAACACACACACACACTAATACACACACAGCTTGATGAATTCTGATCCAGTAGCATCTGCAGAGGCACAATGGCAGACTGAAAAACAGGGAGATGGCAAGGGAGAAGCAGTTAAAAAAAGAGTGATAGATGGCAAGGGAAAATAGTGATGCAGAGAGAGTGAGGGGAGGACTCACAGACGAGAGAGAGAGAGAGAGCATGATGGCAGGTTGTGATTGTTAGTGGTCGTGACTACCCACGGCAGCCATGAATCTGTTTGTCATTAACAGCCCGTAAAAGTGTTTGTAAAGCCACTTGCGTAATTTGCTTGTGTGGCGAGACAATAATCCCAGTTACAGATGTCATAAATTCCGCCCTGGCGTGAGCCCTAATTAGACTGTGTATTCCAGCATCCCGCATCCTCCTCTTCCCTGTATCTCTGGACTCAGCGCACAGAGATGGGATGTGTGGGAGATAATTGCACTCTTTCATGTGGGGGAGTGAGAGAGCAGAGCGAGGGAGGGAACAGAGCAAGAGAGAGAGGAAGAGAGGGGGCTCATCTTAAACCAAAGAGCATGTTTTGAGTAACAGACGAACCACAACAATATTTATCTAATGAGCTGCTGCGTGGCTCATGTAAATAATCAGTAAATCCACAAAAAGAAAGAGAAAGAGTGGAGGAAGGGGAGAGATGAATAGGGCTAGCTGATGAAGTACCCGTTGGAAATGCATTCATGTCTGTGGGGAGATGCAGACAGGTGTTAGAGAAGGATTTAGGATTGAGAAGAGTGTGTGAGAAAGAGAGAGATAGAGAAAATTAGAGAGAGAGAGAGAGAGAAAGAGAGAGATGGCAAACAGGATAAGTTGGGGGTCAGCTTTTGTATCCAGTGTCCACTTGTCTACACTTTGGTGGACAGAGAGCATGGGAGCGTCATTAACCTGTGAGAGCGCAGTTGGCTACAGATGGCAGAGAAACCCACTACAGAGCAGCCCATTTGCCCAACAATGCCCATCATTGTCTCAATTTGGCTCTTGTCTCTAGATACCTACCCAATTTCCCAACACACTATTTACATCCTGTACACACATGTGCTCAAAATTCTGTGCAGACGAACAAACAGTGCAATTCAGTGTGTGCGTGTGTGTGTGTGTATATGTGTGTGTGACTGTGTGTATGTATTGTGTGTGTGTGTGTGGTGTGTGTGTGTGTGTGTGTGTGTTTGTTTTTGTATCTATTTGCATCTACTGAATGTGTTTCTTTCTGCCTACTTTATTTTCGTACCACAAAATCCCTCTCGGGTGCTCAACACACCTCACCTCACCTCATCAAACTCCAAGAAACTCTCTCCATTGTTTGTGGCAAAGTCTCTCCTGGTGCCTGACGTCTGAGTCCCACCACCACCATCCCCTCCTCAGTGGTCCTGTGCATCAGCGTGGCACAAATCGATGGATAGTTAGACGTCATCTGCTCCCCCTCTCCTTCATCTGAGCGACGCTAAAGTCACTCCAGGGAGTGCTTGGCTAAGCCGTGCCTGTCATTCTTAACCATTCCCTATGCATATTACGAGGCTAAGAGAATGGCGGTGGAAAAGATATTAGCCCCCCCGACCATCATCACCCCAACACCACACAGCCCCCACCCCCAGCAGCATGCCCATTTTACCTAATTCCAGATTGTGAACTTTTTTATTTATTTATTTATTTTTTTTTGGGGGGGGGGGGGGGGGGGAGGCTAATCATTCTGCAGTCTGTTCCCATGAGTCCACTGTTAAATGTATTTAAATTTCAAATTTCCCTTGGAAACCTCATTTTACAGGCGTACCAATTACACTGCGAATTCATCAGCCACTGTTGTTTGCACTCGTAATAGCGGACGAAGCGTTTTAATGGGGATCGCTGAATGTAGGGTCACGCAGTTTCCTGAATTTGCCGCCATGATTCTTGAATAAATGATTTGTGTGGCAGTAAAAATTTTGAGATCTTGCAATAACGTACTGTGATTTAAATGACTCTCTTTCTCTCTCTTATTCTCTCTCTTTCTCTCTCTGTCTGTCTGTGTGTGGTGGGTGAGCGAGCACTATGCAATGAGCTTCATGTCATGATTTATATACATGTGTAACCCTGAAAGGTGAAAATGACAGCCAAAGCAAAACAACAGAGATGCAGATGAAGAGCAGTAATGGTAGCATTTCTTTTTTTTTTTCAGCCCCCTTTTAGGATCTGAGAGTGTTTTTCAGTTGATGAAAAAAGCCAGTCTGGCATTTAGCAGAGTAAACACATTCATCATCATAGACAGATAATTATCTCTTTAATTCAAAGGCCTTGTGAGGCATCTAACGCTGCTCTGCTGCCACGCTGGGGGAGCTGCTCCAGACGACGGCAGGCCGTGCTCTCAGCCGTGGTGCGATTCGTTCCTTTCTGACTGCTCAGTCCAATAGTCTTCACCATGGCTGTCGTCATACCTGCCTCAGCAAAGAAAGCAAGAAAGAAAGAAAGAAAGAAAGGAAACAGAGAAAAGGACAAGAAAAGAAGTAATAGGCTGTTTGAAAAGATGTCACTGTATGTGCATGTTTTTCTTTCCTTTTTTACCTTTCCCAACCTTACCCATAATACCCTTTTCTACAACTATGGCTACTTTATCCATTTACATTTATGCATTTAGCAGACGCTATCCAAAGCAACTTAAATTAGGTTAAAATTTGTATTACTCACTTCCAGGGACAGTCTCCCCTAGAGCAACTTAGGGTTAAGTGACTTGCATCAAGGGGTGCTGGTGGCGCAGGTGGTAGGGGTGCTGTTTGGCCAGATTGCTCCCGGTGGCAGGTTGGCACCTTGCATGGCAGCCTCTGCCACCGGTGAATGCATGTGTATGAAAGGGTGAATGTGAGGCATACTCTGTGAAGCGCTTTGAGTACTCGTAGGAGTAGAAAAGCGCTATGTAAATGCAGTCCATACCATTCAAGGGCGCAACAAGGATTCAAACCCACAATTTTCAGCCTATCAGCTTACTTCCTTAACCCCTATGCTACCATCGCCCTTTTTTACTTTATAAAGTGTTTTTCTTTCAGAACCTCTCTTGCTATCCTGTCTCTTCTGAAATAGCATTAAGAGAAATGTTTTGAAATAACAAAAGAGAAATTGTACAGCTTTGTCTTTTTTTAGTGTTTCTGTTTGTTTTTGTGTTTTTGTTAGCACTGTGTTTGCCACTGGCCTCCAATCTCTCAATCAGTTAAGTTATGGCTGAGGGGACTTGGAGCTGCCTTTTGAAATGAAATGACCATGAAATGAAAGTCTCAGTTGTAAATATTGTCCTCCCTCTGAATACAAGTGACTGTGAAATTCTGAATTTTAAGTCATAATTAAACAGCAGTGGTTAGAACAAAATGCATTGCATCAGAACAAGCGGCGACAAATGAGCGCTGTTGAAATAGTGTGTTAGTTTGTACTGCAGTAGAGGTAAATTGATGAGAAACTAAGATTTCAACAGGTAAGAGTGACAGTCATTTAATAAAATGTAGGAAGGAGAAAGTGTTTTACAGTTTCTTTCAAGAAGGCTTTTATATTCATTAAAAAGTGGACAATCTTCCACACACTGTCTTAGTGAGTGGAACAGCTGGTTTTCCCCTGTGGGGAGGAGAGGGCTTTAGCCGTGAGGCTGTCGTACCTCTGAGGGGAATCCCTGGAGAGGCAAGTTTCATGGATGACTTAGGCCACTTCAAATAGCCCCTCCCAACCCTTCTTGCCTTGAGGGTTTTTTTGTGTGTGTGTGGCTGACACAGGCTGGGCGGCTAGAATTAAGGAGCAGCACATACACACACACACACACACACACACACACACAAACACACACAGTTTCCGCTCTAAATGGACACAGGAAGATACTGATATCACTCCGGATGTCGTAATGAGCTCAAGTCTTCAGTGTCACGGTAGTAATGATGGCACCCTTCCCCTCTGCCTAATCTATTAACCCATGTGAGGGTGGCTAAAGAGGCTTTTTTAGCCAGGAGAGAGATGGATGATGATAATCTGAGCTCCTTTGCCACACCGTCACAGGATCTCTGGTACCCTATAGACCCCTGTGGCCCTGATCACCTGACCACCACATAAAAGGCTGCATATGGAAGGGCTGTGCAATAAGATAAAAAAGACATGATGAAATGAAAGGATTTTTTTGTTATTGTTCTACTTTAAAAAAAAAAAAAAACAGTGGAATCCATTGCTTTATTAATTGTAAATGTACTGTTCCATGTCATATTGCTGTTTTGATTATTTTTTTTTAATCAAAAAAAAAAAAGAAAAAGAAAAATAACATGTATAATGGAAAAGATTCCATCGGGGCCATATGGGGATCAGTCCGTTCGTTCATACCTTGGTAATTTGCTGTGATGAAGGCAATTGATCATTCTGGCAAGCAGCAAATGTACCGGAATAATGAATCACTGCAGGTGTTCATATTTTTGCAATTAATTACCCCGTAATTGGACAAATTAGTTGGCTCACTGATGAAATGGCACGACTAAAGATGACATTTGTAGGAAAGAATTGTCTTCTGGCATCGCTCCATTTTAAATAGCTGCAAAGTGATGCAATTATATTCTAGTTGTAGAAAGTAGAAATATTCTCTTTGTACACTTTCTGAAATGTCCATCTCTCTCTCTCTCTCTCTCTCTCTTTCTATCTTTCTCTCTCTCTCTGATTATTTTCCTGTTATTTTGAGCACTGAATCTGCACAGATCTGGGTTGTGTTTCTAGAAGGCATCCTTTCTTCTCCATCTTGGTCATTTTACTCACACTGAGTAGTATAATTAGACTACAATGGATGCTAGCAAAATCAAATTCTAGAAAGTCGACCCTGATCTGTTCCACGAGCTTACACAGACATGTGTTCATAGTCTTCTATTTGATTACTGATCTCTCTTCTCTCCTGTGGTTAAGTTGGCCTTCTCTGTTCTCTGTCTTTACAGATGCGGCTGAGGAGTCCCTGATTCTCTGATGTCACTATGTCCCGCCATATGGATCAATGAACCACATCCTCCATCCCTCAACCTGATCAGGAAGATTTGTGTCCACACAAGTGTCCATCTTCCTCCCTCTTACTCTCTCTCATTTTCCCTCTCTCTTTCTATATCATTCCTTCTCTCACTCTTTCCTCATCACTCTCTCTGCCCCTCCCTTGTACGCCCGTCTGATTAATTTGTCTCTGGATGAGCACTAGGACATAAATAAACTCCGGCAGTGAAGAAGAACTCTCTATTCCTTCTTTTTGTGGCTGTCCGTCTTGATCCTTTCATCTTTTTCCCCACAATGCCCCGAACACAACCGACCCAGTTCTCATTCACGTTGGTTCTGTTGGCGGGGTTGCTCCTACTGGATAGAGTGCCTGTCTGGTGCTCGCCCTCTGGGCCTGAGTCGGACACCTGCTCCACCCAGGTCCAGAACCGCTTCTTCGGCTACTTCAACTCCTCGGCCGTCTTTCCCAGCAATCCTTGCTCCTGGACACTGCAGAACCCAGACCCACGGCGCTACACCGTCTTTATCAAGGTGACCAAGCCGAGTCGGACTGCGTGCCACGCCAGGTGCGTACCTTCCAGTACGACTCCTTTCTGGAGGCCACGCGCACCTACCTGGGCACAGAGAGCTTTGACGAGGTCCTGCGACTGTGCGACCAGTCTGCACGCGTGGCCTTCGTGGAAGCCAGCAAGCAGTACCTGCAGATCCGCAAGAACCTGCCACGGCCCGGCACGCGCTCCGGCGACGGCAAATTCAAGGTGGAGTATCTGGTGGTCGGCAAGCGGAACCCCAGCGTGGCAGCTTGCCAGATGCTTTGCCAGTGGCTGGAGGACTGCCTGGAATCCAGCATGTTCAGCCACCCCTGTGGCATCATGCAGACGCCGTGCCAGTGTGGGAACACCCCGTTGCTAGGTAAAGAGGGCGCAGACGGCAGCTGCTTCCGAGCGGGCGTCTACCTGGAGAACTGCATCACGGGCGAGAAGGAGCAGCAGCCGCCACAGCAGAGATCAGCAGTAAGTTGTCAGCTCTCTCCTCCTGAATGTTTAAAAAAACATGAAGATCCATGACCTTGTCAGGCCTTGATTTAGCAACGTTTGTCAGATATATAAAAGAGAAATAAATATATATATATGAGAAGAGAGGAAAAAAAACTTATTTGAAAGAATAAAATCTGCATTTGAAATGCACCGACTAGATTAGATGGAGAATGTGTCATGAGTGACCTCTACCATTCGACCTAGGTGTGCAAACCACAAGCCCAGGTAGCAGGATGATAGAAACCCAAAACATAAATTAAATCAGGAGAAAAAAGCGCGAGTGAGGAGGAGTGCAGAGGTGTGTGTGTGTGTGTGTGTGTAGGGATGTTTTGGATGGGGGTGTTGAATTTCAGCTGATCTCGGCGGGCGGCTTGACCTTGGCTGTGCGGCGCCAGGCAGGGTCCCGGGGAGGCCTGCTGTGATTGGAGCACTGATATGTGAGCCGCCTTCTGGAGGCTCTCCGTGGCTCACCACATGTCAGAGGATACCAGCAGGGCCTCTGTGGTGTGTGTGTGTGTGTGTGTGTGTGCGTGTATGTGTGTGTATGTGGCTGAGTGTATTGAAAGGCTTGTTGTGGGGGTTATATTTTGTTTTGTTTTTTGTGTGTGTGATGGAGGATGTGGAGGGTGCTGGAGCTTGATTTCCAGGTCATGATTTTGGTTGTTCTTTTAGAGTTGTTTTTTAAGGTTAGTAATCTAATCCTCCAGTAGCGCTGTAGTGAAGGAAGGAGAAAGACCAGGTGCATGTTGACTGAAGGTAAGGGGCCCTGGAACGGTATCAGCCTGCATCATCGCTTCACAGATGTCAATAAAGAAACAACCAGACGTGTAACATTTGCACATATTTACACTGAATATAGGGCGATAAACTCTAAGCCATATGGTCCATTTTCAGCCAGAGTAAGCAGTCACTCAGCTCGAAAATGATTACTAGTCTGGCTGAGAGCTGTTTTTTTTTGATGATTCACCGCTGAGAATGTCATTTAGACTTAGAAGAGGGGTTAATCCCATCCCAAGACAGCACCTTGTTCTATTACATTCAGAACTGCAGTGTAGTCTCATTCACAGAACAGGTCTTTTTTTTATTTTAAGCCACTGCTTGCCATGTTAGCGTTTCCTCTGCCAGAAATAGCAGTAGAAGGAGTACAACTTTCTGTCTGAGTGTGATACACTCAAACATAAACACACACATACACACATACAAACAAGAAAAGAAAAAACAACATACGTCTGGCAACTAGTTCTAATTCTTCTCTCAACCTGATTGTCTGGCTATTATGGTTGACTTGAGTTAGTAATTTTCCTTCTCAGAGAATCAGATTCGGCAATGTATGCAACAAAGCAGGGATAAATTGCTTCTAAATCAATGCAATTAACCCCAAACCAAACAAATTGGAACTCATTTAAATCCCATCCACTAAATGAGTCATTGGTATTACTAGTTGACAGAGTCATCTTGACCAGAGAGATGATGACCAGCTCATATTGTACTGTGGCAGGTCAGACTGTTTGCTATGGGATTACCTCCAATGATATCATACATTTCTCAGCCGATGGTCAAATCTAATGGAGACAGGTCATTGAGGTGAGAGACAAATAACAGAAAATACAACATACTGATGGGGCCTAAATAATGGTCCAGACAGAGGGGGAGAAAGAGAAAGAGAGAGAGAGAGAGAGAGAGAGAGAGAGAGATTATTCATCATTCATTCATCTACACCAGAGTCATAATAAAACATATGTCATTTATTGACACATGTAAACACAACTTCCACAGCCATGTGTTTTTATTATGACTGTCATGCAGTGTCCCCAGTCATGCATCAAAACCTAAACACCCATCGGAGATTCTCCTCAAATGCTGCTGCGTATTATCAAACTCACTCTCACCAGCAGGATGCCAGGAGCTTTTGGTAGCATCTGTGTACACACATTTGTATTGTACGTACACGTGTGTGTGTGTGTGTGCGTGTGTGTGCGTGTGTGTGTGTGTGTGTGCGCATATGCGTGCGTGCCTAGTGTTTATCAGTGCTGACCCATTGCTTGGAGCCATGGCCACATGCAGGCTGAGTGGATTCATTCGGGAAGAGGAGGAAGGCAAGGAGGGAGACAGAATGACAGATTAAATACAGCATTTCAGAGACAAGGAGGAGGGGATGCGAGGAGAGGAGAGGAGAGGAGTGAGTGAGAGAGAGAAAGAGGGAGGGAGGGACGGAGGGAGAGAGGAGTGAAAGAGAGGATTAAGGAGAGAAGATATTGTGTGTGAGTGGGGGAGAGATGGAAGGGCGAAAAGAGGGGAGGGGGAAGGACAGAGAGACAAAGGGAGCGTAGGAAAAGTAGATGTGTGTGTATGTGTGTGTGTGTGTATGTGTGTGTGTGTAAGAGAGAGAAAAAGAAAGTGCGTGATGGAGAGTGAGAGGGCTAAGCGAGAGAGAGAGACAGAGAGAGAGAGAAGAGAGAGAGGGGTAAGAGAGCGAGAGAGAGAGAGAAGCAGAGAATGAGAAAGACGAAGAGAGAGAAAGCTCCTTATGACTTTCACATTTTTTGCATTCCACTCAGATGTTCAGTGAAAGCTGGGCTAAGTGAGATGAATGTGGGAGCCATCCATTTCCTTACGAGGCTCTCTGAAGTGAAGGAACTCTGATGCCACTAAACTGACTGATTTAAGATGACTGGCCCCCGAAAGTGCCGAGCGGCATGAATGCAAAGCCAAATGAAATGCATTAGCACCATTCTCACTCTCCATTGAAAACCAGACATACGTTCATGCATACAGACATGCACAGATACAAACACATACACACACACACACACAAAAACAGGCACTAAAGTACCGACATGTACACAGCTAGAGCACAAAGATAAACATTGTCACACACACACACACACGTGTGCACATGCACACACACAGGACACAATACACTCACTTTGGCAAGCACAGCCATTCAAATGCACAAATAGAAAGAAAACATAGGAAACTTCAGAGAGACATACATACACACACACACACACAGAGAGAGAGACTATTATGAGGGCTTCCTGTACTGCAGTTCTTAGCATGTGTGTAAGCGGGAAACGTGGCTCTAAGGGACAAGGCTTGGAATGCAGCTTAGAAGCTGACCAAACCAAAACCACACTGCTGTGTTGTTAGAGCCAACAAATCCAAAATGACAAGTATTACTGTAAGATGTTGTGCATGATGCTCTGACTGCACTTTAGCTCAAGTCTGAACAGTGCTATAAATGTATATGGCTAGCAGGAGCCAGCTAACTTGATGTTCACCAGTGCTTGCTCACAAGTGGGCTACACTTTATTGCCAGTGTATGCAATGGTACAGCAGTGTAGTGCAGGCATGCATAGCTGAACCGCATAAAAATTATAAAAATGATGTGAAGACGCAGACGAAGTGTTTTTCCCTTCTGCTGTCAGTCATTTTGCACTGCATTTCTGTTGCTCACGTTGACACAATGTCTGTTTGTGTCAGATTTAGAAAGGTTCTTAAGATTTGATAAGTTTGACACTATGTTGAAAATTGGTCCAATAGCAAGACTCACATAAGTCTAGGAAGTCGAGAACACTTGTTTTGCCACAATCTCATTTGGTGTTTCTTTTGCACTGCACCACAGGTTTCAGCAAGATGCTGTGTCAAAAAAAAAAAACACTTCTTGCGAACAAGTGTGTTGGTGGTGACTCGCTATCACTCAGAAACTCCCATTCTGCAAGTAATTTCTTTTATTTAACACAACATTTCGGTCCTTGCACCTTCATCAGCTTATTTAGAAAATAATAATCGAAATCACTGAAAAAATAACCTGATAAAGGAGCTCAGTTGCTTGTGAAATGGACAATGTGCAGGAGTTTATATGTTCTGAGCAAGACACTGTGTGAAACGTCATGCCTCTGCTACCATAACACCAGCATCAAGGCAGCATTATGCTAGATTTGTTTGGTACAGTGTCAACTTGCAAAGCCTTCATACAGTAACAAGGGATGTTCTTAATGGTCCTACACTGGGATATCTGTTTAATTTTAAATGGTTTTATTCTCTCTCTCTCTCTCTCTCTCTCTCTCTCTCTCTCTCTCCTCTCTCTCTCTCTCTCTCTCTCTCTCCCTCACTCATCATGTTATCTCCTGGTCCCATTGAGGGGCCTAAGGGCTGATTAAAAATTCATGTTTTAATTAAGCAATTTTACTGCTCCTACTTTGCATGTGATAATAAAAGACAGCCTTTGGTCTACTGTGTGTGTGTGTGTGTGTGTGTGTGTGTGTGTATGTGTGTGTGTGTGTGTGTAATTGTGGGTATGGAGATGACTGTGTGTGTGTGTGTGTGTGTGTGTGTGTGTGTGTGTTTTATCCTTTACTCATTTGCAGACATCAGTACACTTTGTAATTAATAGGAGGGACAGATGAAGGGGTGAGAAGGTGAAAAGAATTTAAACATCTTTTAATGTCTACCCTCTCGAAGCAACTTGTAACCTGTGACTCGTGTGTGTGTGTGTGTGTTTGTGCACACGCACTTACATGCACGTATGTGTTGTATGTCTTTGTGTGTGTGTGTGTGTGAGGCTCTCCCACTCACACCCACTCTCACGCTCTTTTCCATCCTTCTTTCCTTCTATTTGCATGCAGGCTTTTCTCATTCTCACCTTATGTGCAGCTGTTAGCGCCTCCCCTCATCACTGATGTCACCCAGTGATTGGCGTGGTTGAGGATAGCTCGACATTCGTCCTCACTCTTCTCTTCCTGTTTGTTTCTCTTCCTTTGTAGTCTAATTCCCTCCTTGGCTCAGACAGATATTGCTATGTTTAATGTCGGACTGAAGCTGTCTGAGGCCACAGCCTGTTTCTGATGAGTCTCAGAACAAAGACAAATTGCATCTGAGGAGCCCATGGTGTAGATTTTCACTGCCACCGCTGTTGCTTGCCAAAAGACAAAGAGGATGTTGTGTTTGTTTACATTCTTTTCCCTCTGCAAGCCATTGTCTTGTGTTCTTTCTCTTTTTTTGAAAGGAGACAAAGTTGTTTTTTTTTTTTTTAGAATTGTGAGTTGTGTATTTCTGAGAACTACTAGCTGACTACTCCCTTAGAGACACAGTCGGGTCTTCGTTTTGAATGATTTATAAATAAACAGCCGTACCTTAACTCAGTTTTGTAACTAACCTTTTTAAACTTTTATGTTTACATATGCAAATGATGTATTATCTAACTAAAATGCATTAATTTGCATTCATTTCCAAATCATGAATCTTTTATTTAATTTTGTTGACACATTATAGTCTGGATTTTTACTGGATAATTTTGGCTATCTGTGTTTTTAGATAATGCCTCATTTGAATATTCATAGCATAATATTTCAGGCGAAGTGCCAGTTTAAAATGTTTGTTCACCAGTTATGTCTTATCTCTTACCTATGAATATTTGCTTGCAGAGTGATCACTCTTATTAGACTACAGTTATCCTAGTCTAAGTTTGAATGATTGCCACAAAGTTTAGACAGGCTGTACAACTGGATGTAACTGGTCTGGTTTTGTGGTGTTGTATGAGTGTAACTTTATGATAACCTAGGGGTCCCACCCGCAGTTGCTCTAGCAACCCCTGCAGTGCCTTAGAACTGCAGCTTAGCTGTACTGCAAAAGTCCCTGACTCTGCATTTACTGTAGTTCAGTGTTTCTCAATCATTTTCTGTTCTTCCTTGCTCTGGATGTCCCAGTGCAAGTCCTGTCTGGTCACCTTGAATAGTCAAGATTTGTAGAAATATCAGTTTTAGACCACAAGTGATCAGTGGATGCCTAACAGTAAATCCAGACTGCTCCTCAAGTTAAGACTGACTGTGCGTTCACACTAAGAGCTACTAAAGCTTTAAAATCAGTTTTGTCACTCATAAACCATCGCTGCTGAAATATCTGTGTTCACTCTTGTCGCTGTAATCACTCATGATGTTACCATTGCCATTTCATTTGCAGCCAAAATGTGTCACAGTAATTTGCATTAAGTTAAGCAGTTTTTAACTTTTTGTTGTTAACTCTAGTTGCCCAAACTTTTGACCAAGCTTTTGTCGCCCTTGTCAATTGAAGGTAAATTACTTCCAGCAATTTTACAGCTTTAGCAGCTCTTGGTGTGAATGCACAGTGAAACCGGAAATCTGGACTTAAGTCATTCACTTCCAGTTTCAATCATTTCCAGTTCAACCGAAGCACTAAAGCAAACTCTTACCAAATGTCCTCCAAAGTAAAGCAAAGTGCATCTTTTACGTAAATGATGGTGTTAAGTGCAGTTGCATACTCAATTCAAAGGAAAATACATGTCCAAATTTTAACCAGAGAGTGTTATCATTGGTTCCTCAAAATATAAAACCCGCCCTATGCCTGATAAGCATATTTTGATTGGTTCCTGGGTCTATGAGAGTCAAACACACAGCACATTAGCTGCATAAGTCTGATGCCACAGACAGGAAGGAACGCTCTTGGTCAGGCGTGAGGAGACATTACTTCCTGCTATATTTCAAATGCGGCAGGAAAGTTGGGTATAGAAGCAATTGTTTGAATATGACCTCTGAAAATCAGCCGCGCCTTGGAGCAAAGAAAGTAATACAGTGAAAGGGGAAGATGAAATTATGTTAAAATTGCTGAAGTTGGAGAAAAGAGCAAGGCTAGTAAAAAAGTAAGGAAAAAGGGCATACAATTGGGTGGAAGCAGATGCAGTAAAGCTGTGGTTGTCTGACTGGGGTACGAGCACCTCTGGGGGTATTTGGATCAGTTCTAGGGATAACACACACTAAATCTTTGAATGAGTTCTCAGCTCTCACCAGCATAAAGATAACAGAAAAAGATTGCACTTCATATAACCATATTATGTGTTCACATTTTGTTTTTGCAGCAATATCTATGCAAAAGTATTGATTGTTATAACTGCAGGGTTACTCTGGGTACTTGGGATTTAGAGGACATAGAGGGAGGACATCAGAGGTGCGCAACAGTTAAGAGTTTGGGAAGCACTGCAGTAACGTAACGGCACAGGCAGAAAGAAAGTGCCAAAGAGATGAGGGGGGGGTGGGGGGTGGGGGGGGGCAAGCAGCACACTAGTACTGTAGTTATGTATGTAGGGACGAGGAGTAGGATGGAGGTGTAGAATGATGTGAGGAGAGACGAATGGAAGGATGAAGATGAAAAAGCGATGCACGCACAAAGTGTCAGTTTTTATTGTTCCTACAGACCGATAAGAGCAGAGGCAGGAGTGGAGAAGGATGGAGGCAAGGCAAGAAAAAGTGAGGTGAGAGGTGGAGGTGGAGGAGGAGAGGGGGAGGGCTGCTCAGTGGGCTCCTTCAGATTGCCGAGGGGTGGCGAAGAGATTAGGGAACACATTGGTAGATCTGCTCCCACACAGCTTGGAGAGGTGCTTCTGATTGGGTGGGGTGTGATGGGGAGGGGTAGGTGGGTGCAGGAATGGGGGTGGATATGTGGAGAGATGTCAAACTCCTCTCAGCTTTCTTCTAGGCCATATACAAAGCAGTTGCCATAGGAACAAAGACATTGGATCTAAATCCGATGGGTCTAAAAGATGTATCTAAGCACTGTCAAGAGACTTGCCATTCAACTCAAAGTGCTTATGTGAGGCTGTCATTTGAAACCTCCGTAATTGGTGTGTTGATTTCAAAGTCTGTGCAACAAAAAGTGTATTTGTCTGTCTCTGTGTGTGTGTGTGCGTGTGTGTGTGTAACATGAATGCGTATGCATATGCTCCCATCAGTAAGCCTTCCCGGGCATAAGATGGATGTACTGGGCAAAGAGTGAGAGAAAAGCTGGGTTGTTTTCCCACTCCTCTGGGCTGCCAAGGGAAAGTGGAAGACCCATCTGAACCCTTTTAGTGGAGGTGCTTTTGATTCTCCTTTTTTCTGATCCATTGTTTTTTTCTCGCGCCGTTAAGAGGAGACATCCATCTTCCGAATTGAAACGTCGCATCGGCTGACTCCTGCCGGCAACTGAAGAGACCCCCCCCCCCCACCCTCAAACCCCCCAAATCACCACCACCACACACACACACACACACACACACACACACCACATACATTAGCCAGTCCAATGCCTGCCTCTGTGTTGGCATCAGTACCTAATCCTGGTCACCAGTTCGACATTCAAGCTGCTTATCTCTCTACTCTCTGAGGCATTCTCAGCTCCAGCCCACTCCAACAATGAGC
>PYXC01000813.1:3065000-3185000 GCA_015244755.2 Tenualosa ilisha
GTCAATCAACCGCGGAGGAAGCCTTCCTCTGTGACGGTGCTCTAGAGGAGGGACGTCCCTGCAATGCACAGCCCTGCACTGGTGAGATCTCTCTTACAGACTTTTTCTAGCAGATACACACACACACACACACACACACGTACATGCAACATATACTCACTGAAGCATGAATGCATGATAACACGTATACACAAATACACATCTTTAGGCATGTATACAAAAACACTTCTAGATTTATGCCCATGCATACACAGAGACACCCAGTCATGCATGCATACTTTCAAAGACACGCTTTCACACTTTCACACAGATTCACGCACGCACACACACACACCGACAAATACAAACACACACAGACTCACACACACACACACACACACACACACACATACATCTGTGTGTGGATCTGATGGAGACTTGCTCATCCACCACTGCATAACGTTGGTGTGTGGTGCTCACTCGCTGTGACCGTTCAAGTGCGCGGTTCATTGTGAATGCAGTGGGCTCATGCTGAGGAATGATTTCATGGGCCTCACAATGCAGTCATCCACATCTCAGATGTCTTTGCTTTCCCCATGTTTCTATGTACGTATGTATGTATGTAAGTATGTGTGTATGTATGTGTGTGTGTGTGTGTATGTATGTGTGTGTATATTCTTGTGTGTATGTGCATGTGAATTCTCCAAGTGTGTCATCTCTGTCCTCGTCATCTGATACCTCCAGTTTGCATCAGGGCCTCGCATATAAATAAGCACTAAGACACACTCATGGAGAAGAAGGAGGAGTATTTGTGTGTTTGTGAACATGCACACATACAAAATAAAAACACTCTTGCATATATGCACAATGCACATGGACACATCAGCAGTACATACACAAACACACACACACACACACACACACACGCACATACACAGGTGCATGCATGCTTATTGCTCGTGCTTGACAACTTGACAACTTACTACCTCAAGTGCCTCCACAACACAACCTAACACAGTATGAGGAAACTGCACACCTTCAGTGAGATAGTTAACTGTCATGTTACGCAAAGTAAACAATGTCATAAATCTCAGCCACACCAAAGGTTACTGAGGGTCCCTCTTCTCATCTCCCAAGCATGCCTGATGCATTTCAGGTAGCCCGCATCCCCAAGTCAGTGAGATACACTTGCCTGTGTAGTCAATTGGCCACTGTTTTAAAAACCACTGAAAGTAACACATAAAAAAGAAACTCTAAGGGAAAAAATGGCGCCATCAGCCTCTCTTTAGCCACCAAAAATGGGGAAATTTAATCAGAGCCATCATGCGCTTAATGTTGCCCTGGACATGTGGCGTTGCTATGGCAAGATTCAATTTCCTCCCTACGAGTGCCGAACCACACCACCCACCCACCCCGCCCCTCACACACACACACGCACATACACACACACACACACATACAGACACACACACACACACACATACACACACTCTCCCACCCACTCACCCCTACCACCACCACCACCCCTCACTCCAGCATGGTTGGGCATGAAGCTTAGATAAATCTGAGAGCACAGTCCGGCCAGGACCAGCTCTCTGCCTGTCGGCATGTGGCCCACGGCCTCTTGGCCTCCCTCCACTGGAAGTCTGCTAACCGTCTCTGGCCTTGCCGCACCCCGCAGGCAAGGGGCGTGCCAGCTCTCGCAGCCAGTCGCTGCGCTCCATGGACAGCCGCAAGCGTGACGAATCAGACAAGACACGCGCTGGACAGTCCCCCCAGACAGGTAAGGCAATGGGCCGCATCGAGTCATTCTGTCCGCTTGGGCTCTTAGAACACACCAAACCAAGACACAGCCATAATAAAAGACAGTCCTATTAAACACACGCTGATCACACCTCAACTAACTAACAGCAGTCGAAACTCAAGTCAACCAGCCAAACTGATTTAAATACACACGTACATCACACATACATACACACACTCACATCTGATTTAAACACACACGTCTATTAGCTAAGAGTTTTCAACATACTAGAATCTTCTTCTAACCAGAAGCACATCATATATATCATTTATCATGACTGACAAAGCTTGTAGTGTGGTTCACTGGTTGACAATGAGCTTGATGGAGACTGGAGTGATTATGTGTAGAAGTAGAGAAGTAGTGGTTTGCGTAGTCATGTGAGTGTGGATGATGTGAATGCGATTGTATGAGTTTACGGTGTTGGATGCTGACATGTTTTTTTTTTAAGGTGAACTTTTGTTTCCATTTATCATAGCCATCATGGTTCCTATATCAAAAAAACAACAACAACAACAAAAATCCAACTGATTTGTTTAGCTGCAAAACACACACAGTAATCACTGATTAGTTCTTTTTCTGAAGAGTGAGGAATGTTTTTTTTTCCCCTCTGGGGCCACTTTTTCTTGATTCCCACCACTGCCCAGCTCAAAACATACTGCCAGGCCATATATAATGCAGACAGGACCAAAGTCCTAATTATCCCAGCATGACTATCTGATCCACTTTAAATCTGGCTGATCCAAGTGCACAACAATTTCCCTACGGTCAAATCCGGAAAACAAGCTTAGGGATGCTGACTGACATATCTAAGATCCAATGCATTCACTTCAGATGGGAAGTCAATGCTCCAGATATGGCATCAGTCCCAGGAGATCCCCAAAGCACCCCAACAGAGCCGAGCACCCCCTCTACCTCCCTCCCCCCCTTCTCTCTTTCTCTCCCCTTCTTTTTAGCGTAGACAGCTGTTCCTGCATGCTAATTGGTCTCGGCCCTTCTCCCTCCTCTCCTCTCCTCTCCTCCTCCTCCTCCTCCTCCTCCTCCTCCTCCTCCTTCTCCCTGCTCCGCTCTGCTCCTCTGTCGCTCCCGTGCTGCCGTCATGTCAGCAGACTCGGCGTCCGGCGAGGAGTGGTCGGCGTGGAGCGTGTGCTCGGCCACGTGTGGCGAGGGCTGGCAGAGCCGCACACGCTTCTGCGTCTCGTCCTCCTACAGCACGCAGTGCAGCGGCTCGCTGCGTGAACAGAGACCCTGCAACAACTCCGTCGTGTGTCCAGGTAAGCCCAGCCCGCCGCCGGACCCCCACCCGCTGTCGAGTCCACCTCAAAAAGCCCCTTTTCCTCCCCCTGTCCCGCCACGCCCCAATCACGCCTTCCCACAAAAAAAAAGAACAGCACCTATCCTCTCAGAGCCAAGTGTCTACTTGTCCGTCCACTCGCACCACTGAGTTCAGTCTCCTCCTACCTCTTACTCTCACTCAACAGTCCACCACGCAAAGCCCTAATGGCAGAGACACTCCATTCCCCCTCCTCCCCCCGGGTCCTCCCAGGAACTCTGGGAGTCTCGTCCCCGCAGGACTCTCCAACCACTGGGAAGAGGAATTTCCTTTAAGGACGACCAGTGGAGGACCATCAGCTAGCGACAGCATAGCAGCAGCATTGCCACAGGAGGATTGTGCCCCCCCTCTCTCACACACACACCCCTCCATACACTGGATATGAGCACTCCCAGTGCATGCTGGGAAGGTGCCCAGAGTGGCCTGTTGAGCATGTTTAGAGTGTGCCTCATACTTAGGCTCTATGGCACAAACTCACTCACTTTCTCCAGGGAACCATGAAGGGGCTGTGTCCCCCCACACCCTCCCCCCCCCCCAAGTATTTAGAGATGGAGGGGGGAGTTCCAGTGCCTGGATCAGCAGATCGAGGCTCAGCATCTCCATCACATAAACACTCACACAGATGTTTTACTGCACACTTCACTGTGTAAGAAAGCTCATACCGTAGGATGTAATCTGCATGTGCCAATATGGCTTCTGTGTAGATGTGTGTCTGTCTAGATGTGGAGATGTGAATACTGTGCATTGACCAAGAAGCTGAAGAATTTGCGACTGTGTGCCATTTATATGTTTGCGTGTGTGTGTGTGCGCGTGTATGTGTGTGTGTGTGTGTGTGTGTGTGAGATGTGTGTCCTGTGGGTTGCCTGTCCCTTTCTCTCTATAAATCATATCCTAGCTGCTCTGATTGCAGTGAATGGTGTGTGGGAGGAGTGGTCACCGTGGAGCTTGTGTTCATCCACGTGTGGCCGGGGCGAGAGGGAACGCACAAGGACCTGCAGGCCACCACAGTTCGGCGGGGAACCATGCATTGGACCTGAGATGCAGAATAAGTTCTGCAACATCGCCGTCTGCCCAGGTAACCACCCACACATCGCTCCAATGATCACAGGAAAAAAAAAAATACACCCAGAACACCTCTGTAGCCCCTGAGTTTTTTAAAACCTCAGGATGAGGATAGTGTGCTGTCAGATAGGGTTTCTCACAGTTGAAAAGAGAAATTAAGAGATTGTTGTTTTTTTTTTTTTTTAATGAGATGTCCAGAGGAATTTATTTCATTTAAGTGTTACTGCCAGAGGAGATTTGTGTTAGTGTGTGTGTGTTTGTCTGTGTGTAGAAACTCATGACTAGTCTTCGCAAGGAGAGGAATGACCAAAAAACAAGTCTGAGAGGCTCATAAAACATTTTTTTTTTTTTTTTTTTTGCCGTTGTGTGTATGTGTGCGGGGGGGGTGTTCTGTCAGTCTCTGATGTTTTGTTCTTGGTAAGAGGCGTTCATCTGTGCCAACTTGACAGCGTGGAAAATCAGTGTGCTGGCGACGTGATGGATGTGTGCTCTCAGCCCAAGACCCACCGTGTTCGTTCACTCGTGCCAGAGTGCTGACTTAAAATGCAACAGGGTGATCTGTGTCATTCACTATCAAAGACAATGTCTGGCCAATCACGTTGGTGTCTTGAGGCACAAAGAGTACTGACATTGTCTTTCAACAATGCAATTTTGACCTGCTGAACACATGAATTTCCTGACACATGAATCTTATTAGTGTGTTTCTTTACACTCAATAGCCTTTTTTTACAATATAAGGGAGAGAATCTATCACCACTTTTAAGACAGACAACAATATTTTGTTCAATGCTGAACATGAGTTTAATTATTATCACTTACTGTGATTACTGTGATGAACTGGACAGAGTGGTCAAACCATGAACTGTGATTAGCAAAAATTAGCATTTGTTCCTCAGAAGACTAGTTAGATTAGAAATGGCAGTGAGACAATATTCAACATCTCCTCATTGTTGACAGTGAGTGTTCCAGGAACTAAAATGACAAGCTTCATTTGTGTGACACATTTTGTCCTCCCACAAACACCCCAAAATAGCCTTACCCCCAGGAGGACTGAAATGTGATTATGATCAGATTTTTTTTTGTCATGTCTGTCTCTCCATTAGCCAAAAGAAAGACTTGATGGAATTGGCAGAAAACCACTTCAGACACACATTTTGTTCTCCAACAGACTAACCTGGAAAAACATTAGACCTAGCTGTCAGCTGAATGAATGTGTAAAAATGGGAGTCTTTTGTAACCATTTGGAAATGTGGTCTCTCTCTTACAATTAGAGAACAAGACCACTCTGTTTATAGGAATGAATGTCTTGCTGTCCACACACAGCCAAAAGCCATAGCTCAGCAGCCCCATTTGTTAAATGCAAGGAGGCAGATTTTTTGACATTATGGATTTTTTGTGAGACTTCTTGCCAATCTGCTAATTTAACTTAAAAACCTCCAATTTCCTCCTGTATATGGGTGGTAGTTTCAGCAGTAAAGATTCCCTATAGTTGTTTTGCATGTGATTAAAAAGACATCAATCTTTATCTGTACTCTCTGCTCTGATTATCAGGATGCCATCTTTGGCTATTTCACCAAGCTCTGGATTGTTCTGTGTACTGTGATTAGAAGGATGAGCTGAATGAAGATCATGATAGAACAGGTTAGCTATACCCCCTCTCCTGACGTTCTGTTACCCCATTCTGTCCATTCTGCCCCTCAGTGGATGGGGTGTGGAATGAGTGGTCCAGCTGGAGCTCGTGTTCGGTGACCTGTTCCAACGGCACCAAACAACGCATCCGTGAGTGCAGCGGCCCTTCGTACGGCGGATCTGAGTGCCGGGGAGAGTGGTTGGAGTCTCGAGACTGCAACCTGGGTGAGTGCCCCGTGGACGGGGTGTGGCAGCTCTGGAGCTCCTGGGACCCGTGCACCAGGACATGCGGCGGGGGCACCCAGAGGAGGCAGCGAATCTGCATAGGGCCCTTTTTTGGGGGGAAGGCGTGCCCGGGAGACCGCGAGGAGGTGCAGTCCTGCAATGAGAAGAGGTGCCCAGGTGGGTCAATGCTCCTCTTAAACACTCCCAACCAGCCAACCATTCCTCTGCCCATCCTGCAATTTGTCCTTCCCTCCTCCCATCCATTTCTTCATTCATCCATCCATCATTCTATATATCCATCCATTCTCTGTAGACTATTACATATATTTCTGTACTACTATTAATATACTACTACCACTACAACTACTACTACCACTTTTACTACTGCTACTACTACCAACTACTGCTACCACTTTTACTACTGCTACTACTACTACTACTACTATTACTACTACTAATAATAATATGTTTATTAATGTGAAACTTAATTAATATTAATGGGATTTAAGTCTACCATAAACAGTTTGAAAAAGTACATGAAAAATTCTTTCCTTTTTTCACCATGTTTCAACATCTGGAGCAGTATTGGATCTGCAAGCACATGCAAATTCATTTTGCAGGAAAAAAAAACAAAACAATAAAACTCAGCTGTGTGTCCCTTACTTTTCCATTTATGTGTCGTCGGCACATTGTCTGCTTGGTTGACTATCAGCCTGCCAAGACAATGTGCCTTTTGTGTGTGTGTGTGTGTGTGTATGGCTATGTGAACTCATTCGTGTGTGTGTTTCTGCTGTGGACTGGCTGTATTTGTGATGACTCTTCCTCCCCCCTTTTCTCCCCCCATGGCCACTGGCAGAGCCTCATGAGATTTGTGACGAGGAGTATTACTCCAACGTGGTGTGGAAGAAGACGGTGGCAGGGGACACAGCAGCAGTACGCTGTCCCCCCAATGCTCACGGTAACTTTCATGGCAAATAACACACACACACACACACGCACACACACATACACACACACACACACACACACATACATACACAAACAATATACACATACTCATACACACCAACACTTAAAGACACGTCTGCATCACCTACATGCTTAATATTCCCCTAACGCAGTTTTTATCGCATGCTTAGCTAAATGTAAACAATAAAATCCTTTTGTCCATATACAGAGCAAAGACACACACACAGACAATCACAAACATACACACACCACACACACACACACACACACACACACAAGTCAATGTGCATTAAATAATAAATATCAGCACAACTTGTTTTCCAGACTTAACACTAATAGTGTTAAAGACATCATCATCTATGATCTGCATAAACTGATTTTAAATTGGTGAGCAAAACAAGAGTGATTTGGTTTAAATGAGACACTGCCTGCTGGGACAATGGGAAGAAGATTCAAACAGTGAAGGAAGGCTTACCCTTTCCATGGCAGCCTACCTGCTGTGAGCAGGAACAGAAGCAAAGGAAGGAGGCTGTGCCAAACTAGGGAGCAAAATTAATTGCTACAGCAGATGAGTTTGGGACATAGCCTCCCTCGTTCTCTCTGTGGTGGCTTCTGCTCAATCCGTGTGTGTGTGTGTGTGTGTGCGCGTGTGTTTGTGTGTTTGTGTTTGTTTGTGTGTTTGTGTATCTGTGCTTGTGTGTGTGTGCGTGTGTGTGTGTGTGTTTGTGTGTTTGTGTTTGTTTGTGTGTTTTTGTATCTGTGCTTTGTATGTGTGGATGTGTGTGTGTGTGTGTGTGTACGTGCGCACTGTTTTAGGGCTGATCCTCCGACGCTGCTCTCTAAATGACCTGGGCAATGCCTTCTGGGAGAATCCCACCTACATGAAGTGCGTCTCCAATGACTACCGCAGCATCCAGTCGCTGGTGAGCACTCCACATCCAATCCACCTACACACACACACACATGCACGCACACACACACACAGTAGCAACAGAAGGTCTAGTTCCCAGAGTACACAGTTTGCTGAGAGATGCAAAGTGCATGACAGACAGAGAGAGAAAGAGAGAGAGTAAGCTGAGAAGCAGCACCATATGTACTGAGTCTGTGCCGGGACAAAATGCACAATACAAAAAAGATAATGGCTAATAATATTGATCTAGTGATATATAGAATAGAGAATAGGATAACATGGAAGGACATGAGGTGCTGTTTACTGTATTGGTATGATAATAGAACTGCCTTTTGAGATTAATTGTGCTTGACCATACTTCCAACAATGAAAAAAGCTGGCAAAGGAAATTACGCTTTTGTGGGGAAATCATATTTGCGGAGGCATTGGATCTGAGAGACAAGGCCAATCGTACAATCTTCAAAGTAAACGATTTTGGAGTCCCTTAAGGCAAACAATCCTTTCCCTTTTCACCTTGATGAGAAAAAAAGAAATGCGCTGTGCTCTATAAATGCTTTGGAGATGACGCTGGAGGTCCCGTGAGACGGACAAACTCAATCACGTGCACTAGTACACTGTAACATGAGCCAAAGTGGTTAGTGAGATGTTAAGAAATACAATAAGTCATAAAGAGCTTGCTTCGAAAGCTCACTGCACACTGGAGACAACATGAATCTGGTGCAACATGAATGCGTAATTGATTACTAACGATTTCACTGCGAAAGTGGCAATCATGGTTGTGTTGTATTGTTGTTCAAGAAAATCTACTGTTTATCAAATGCTTGTCCATGAAATGTATCGGCACCTATGTGCATTTTTATGTAGCATTTTTGTACAGATGTGCAGTAGATGTGCAGTAGACTTAATTCACATCAAAGAATTCTTGGTTTCCCAATTGCAGGGTATCTGGGTTAATACCTTATAAAGGATCTATAAAGGTTATATTTCTTTGTGACTCTTGATTCCACAGACTCGTGAACATCTGTCCAAAGCACAACGGGGGCTTGTGGGAGATGGAGTCTCCGAGGTAATGACCAAGCTGAGAGTGACGTCCAGTGATGGAACAAGCTACAGTGGTGACCTGCTTGCCATTGTGGATGTGTTGAAGAACATGACGGAGATCTTCAGAAGAGTCCAGTACAGTCCCAGCACGCTGGACATGAGGGTAGGGCAGACATTTTTCCATGTCTCTAACATGTCAAAATTTCAGTTGAACTGGGAGACTGATGTAGGCTTCCTTCCATTTATTTCTGCCTTTCTTTCTTTTGTTTTCTGTCTGCCTTTTTTGACAGAACTTCGTCCAATCAGTGAGTAATCTACTAATGGAGGAAAACAGAGACAGATGGGAAGAGGCCGAGCTGGTGAGTAGTCTCTCTTTCTCTCTCTCTCTCTCTCTCTTCCACTCTCTCTGTGTATATATGGCTCTATGTTTCATTGTAACAAAGCACAAATACAGTTACAGACAATATCAATCATACACAGACATACACGGTCATAGACATACACAGTCATACACAAAGTCATATACAGACAAACACACACACGTGCACACACACATATAAAACCAATAACAGTTTGGTCAAGCTGATTTTCTCTGTCTTTCTTTTTCACTCTTTTTCACCCTTTCTTTTCACTCATAGCTTGGGCCAAACATCAAGGAGCTTTTCCGTCTGGTAGACGACTTTGTCGATGTCATCAGCTACAGAATGAAGGACTTCCAGGACACATATGAGGTCACAGACAATCTAGGTACATTCCGATTCTCCGATTCTCTTCTCTCTCTCTCTCTCTCGGTCCACACTAGTCACAGCATGGGATGAAAAATAACCACCTCCCTCCACCCAAAGTCCAAAATGAAAAAGGAGACTCTTCACTTTGTGAGACTTTCTTCTTCAAGGCTTGAAGCCAGTTCTGAAAAAAAAGAAAACCTAAAATAAATTAAGTTATGAGTCTACTCTCTGCACTCTTGAAATGACCATGGTAACATAGTGTCAGTGTATAACCCCATTATTTCTTTCATCCACACTTATTTCATTCCTGATCTCCAGCTTCAGAAAATTAACTTGAGGTTATTACTAGCAAGGGCTGACCACGGCAGGGTGATGGCAGGGTTCAAGGCAATCGGGCTGTAACTCAGAACTGTTTCCTAGACACCTCTGAGACAGCCATCTGAGGGAGTAACTAAACGAGAGAGTTTTGAGTACTTTGAATGGCTTCTGACTCTCTCTCTCTCTCTCTCTCTCTCTCTCTCTCTGTGTGTCTCTCTCTCTCTCTCTCTCTCTCTCTCCTCTCTCTCTCTCTCTCTCTCTCTCTCTGTGTCTCTCCACTGTGATAGTAGTGCCAAGAAGCTTTTAGTGATGTCAGTGAGTTGCTGTTTGATGTCCTGTGAATGTTCCCAGGTGCTTTCAGAGTGTCTGGGTCTGAATGAGAGGGGAGACAGGAGAGTCCATTCTCAAAGACACCCACACAACCTTCTTTAACTCCACAAGCTCAGCACTCTTTTATTATCTTGCCCGCTCCCTCTCTCATCCTCCCACACCCTGCCTGCCAGCCTTCTGTGTGAAGCCACACACACCCACATGACATACCCATTGACAGACAGACAGACACACATAAACACACACACACATATCCACACACGCACACCCACCTACATTGTACGCAAACCTTCAAACACAGACACACATTCGATTCAATTAAATTCAAAAGTGCTTCATAACATGATAAATAGTTAGACATTTGAATTGCCAAAGCAATGGGAAATGAAGACTTCAGAACAAGTAAACATACAAACATAAATAAATACAAACATACAAGTATAAGTACAATCACAAGAATCTGGGTACATACACATGGTACACACGCACATACCCTCTTACCGCTTGGTCACACAGACAAATTTACGACAGAAACTTCAAAAGCACTGTAGCAGCATGAAGAAATAATGTGTCTGGATGTGTTGGCTACTGAGTGCTTTCTCTTTCACACACACACACCCACACACATACACACTCACTCACACACGCACACGCACACGCACACACACACACACGCACACACACACACACACACACACACAGACACAGACACACACACCACGAGGAGAGGGAGGTGAAGACAGATGAAGAGTGATTCAAAGAGAATGATTGGGCAGACTGTAAAGGCACTGAGTGAGGATTTCCAGCTGATAAGATAGAGGAGTCTCAGAGGAAGGCTTTGAGGGAAGGCTGCTATCTCTGATAGAGTTTGATAAAGTGATATCACCCATAAAAAGGGCTCACTGAGAACTTTCCTCAGCACTCAGTGCACTGATAACACACTCACATGTGGTTACATTTTTCAGAAAAATATATCCACTATTTTAGCCACAATCTCTAATGTGCAGTCTCAAAGCCAACGGTGAATGTAAATCACTGATGGTCTTCTTTCAAGTATGGAACAAAGGTCATCATCTTCAGTCTTCAAAGCAACAAAAACAGACAGGCTAGCACTGCCTTAGTACCTCTGCTCAATGTTGTATTTCATTATGATACTATGTCAGGATACTATTGCACAGCTTTGGTGTCCTTGGCTAGATTTTATAGCAACCAATCACTGAACAGAAATTGAAGGCAGAATCAGTGATTTTGAAGTTCAAAGAAAGTGGGCACCTACTACAAAGTAAATATGTGGCTATTGATAGTATCCAGACTCTTGATAGTATCCAGACCAAATGGAAGCGAAGTGAAAATGAAGTCTGGTCCACCTGGTTAAAAAGAAAACTCAAAAATAAATCTTTTAAGGAACAAAAATGGTTGTCTCCTAACTTCTGCTCCTGCTAACATTCAGGCCTTTTCCTCTTCTTCCTCCTCTGCTCTTCCTTTTCCTCTCCTCCTCCTCCTCTTTATTTTCCTCCTACTCCTCTTCTTCCTTCTCCTCCTATTCCACATCCTGCTCTTCCTTCTCCTTTTTTCTCCTCCTCCTCCTCCCCCTACTCAAAATCCACATCCTGGTCCTCCCCTTTTTCATCCTCCTCCTCCAATTCCACATCTTGGTCTTCCTCCTCGTCTTCCTACCTCTATTCCTCGTCTTCCTACCTCTATTCCACATCCTGTTCTGCCTCCTCCTCCTCTTCTTCCTCCTCCCTGTATTCCACATCCTGTTCTTCCTCCTTCTCCTTCTCCTCCTCCTCCTCCCCCTCCTCCAATTCCACATCCTGTTCTTCCTTCTCCTCCTCCTCTTCCTCTTCCTCCTCTTCATCCTCCCTCTCCTGCTCATCCCTCTCCTCAGTGCTGAGTATCCACAAACGACCTGTGTTGGGGACTGCTGACATCAGCTTCCCCATGAAGGGCTGGAGGGGCATGGTGGAATGGGCGCGGAACCCCGAGGATCGTGTCACCGTCCCTAAAGACGTCCTGGCCACTGGCAAGCCAGGTGAGGCCTCTATCACCAGTCACACAGCAAACCCTGGGCTAGCAGAACAGGACATGCTCTTGCATTCCTGCATAGCCGTTTTGTCTCCCTTGATCTATTTTCTTTCACTGTGTTCAGAGCATCTACCCATCATTTACTACATAGTGAATGAGAGCTACAGTGTATAGTAATATATAACAAAGTAATGTTTTTTTCTTTTTTTAATGAGCTTTATGTTCGGGAATGTTTTGATACAACAGTAGATGCTGCACACTAAAAGGTCGTTTAATAAAAGTCCTTTGGAAAAAAAATTTGGGCAACACTGACAGGCAAAACATTGCCGGAATCCACTCCGTTTGATTGATTGCTATTTGTTGTTGCCAAAAATCTATTACGAGGACCAGTCTTCCCATCATTTCCCCTCTGGGGGTTTGTCAGTGCACTGTTGCCCTTTAAAAAAACAAAAATGTCTGCTGGAAAAACTAGCCAACCGGAGGACTGTCAGCCTAGAGTTACTACTGACGCTCTGGAACTAGTCTGGGACTGAGAGGGGCGACTGTTCGTGTCTTTCAGGCTCTGCTGCTGAATTCTGGGAGGTCCCTGTATGTCTGTGTGTCTGTCTGTCTGTGTGTCTGTCTGTCTGTCTGTGTGTCTGTCTGTCTGTGTGTCATTGGAGGCATTTGGCAGGCTGGGTCTATTCTCAGCCACACAGGATGGCATTCCTTCCTTCCTTCCTTCCTTCCTCTGCTGTGCTAATGGTCTGGTAGCATCTTAATCAGGGGTCAGCAGGAGCCAATCAGGCTCAATGACTCTCGCCTTCCCAGTGGTTTCCCTGGTTTCCATGGCGGTCAAATAATCCCTGACAGACATTCTAGAACATTCTCAAAACAACAATTAGTGATTGGACAGATAAGCCAGCATAGCCTGGCACACATTATCACAGAAACATTCAAATGGGCACTCTGTTTCTGTCCCTCACACACATACACATGAACCGATGTTGTGCATTCCCTTTTAAACATCGCCTGAAGCCTCTGTCCTTTTCCATCCCAGTGATTCTGACCGTTTGTATCGACAGACAGGCCAGAAAGCATGGCAGAGAGCAGAGGCATAGCCAGCCTCAGGGAACTGCTCAGATGCATTATGCGCGCACACACACACACACACACACACACACACGCGTACACACACACACACCACACGCACACACCCCAGTGCCCATGGGAGCGCAGCTGAAGGCCCAGAGCGTCAGCCACTGCCTACACAGCTTGGCACTCTCCACTGCAATCACAGAGCGTACGCCAGACATTTTGAGTCTGTGTGTGTGTGTGAGTGTGTGTGTGTGTGTGTGTATGTGTGTGAGTATATATGTTGATGGGAAAGCAGATGGGAAGATGTATACACAAGTTCTGTGTGAGTGTGTTTGTGTGCGTGTGTGTGCGTTTTGTGGGAAAGTCTTTCTTTTTGCTTTGCCTGAGGCCCTGAGCCTTGTCTTCTTTTGACAGTCCTGCGGTTTTAACTTTTGATGGATCCTGGAGTTGGCCATGTTAATCTCTTGGAGTTCCGCACATATTTCTTCCTGGCCCTTGAGCAAATTCAGGCCGCTATGAAAACAGATGATTTTGCTACCATTTTCTCTGCTTGGTGTGTGTGTGTGTGTGTGTGTGTGTGTGTGTGTGTGTGTCTGTGTGTGTGTCAAAGACAATTTTCTATATATACTTTTATGCTTATGAGAGCATTCTTCACCGTGCGTGGCTTTGCGCGTGTGTGTGTGTGTGTGAATTTGTGTTTGTGTTCCTGTGTGTGTGTTTAGTGTTTATAGATGGTTGAGTATGTAGGGCAGCACTGCTGTGAGCTACTGGAGGGGGAGAGGGAGACAGGGTGACCTGCATTTTCTTACTCACCTTAAGCGACACAAACTTTGGACACCCACACGTGTGTCATACACACACACACACACACACACACACACATATTTAAACAAACAAATACACATATAGACACCCAGATGCTCATATAAACACACGTTAAATCGCAACCCACCTACCTACACACACACACACACACACACACACACACACAACACACACACACACACACACACACACACCACACACACACACACACACACACACAAACACACACACACACACACATTCAGTTTTTCCGGCACTGGCTGAAGGGGTGAGGGGGAATGGCTGGATAAAACACAACCACACACTTGTTCACACATTGTGCAACACATTCCCTGACATGAACAAAAGCAAGGTTTATCCACATTTTTTTCCAAAGCATTGCTTTTTACAGGCTTGTGTTGTTTTATTTTTCATTATATGCTATTGTTGTGTTTGTCTATGTTTTGGTCCCATGAAGATGATACATCAACATTTGTGACTGGAATTGTCCTCTACAAAGATCTGGGCAGCATCTTGTCCCTTGGGAGGTAGGAGTAAAATGCTGTTTTTTCCTTCTTTCCATCTTTTTTCACTTTATCATTTTATCATTCCCCCTCTCTCTCCATCTGACTCTCACACTTGCACATTTGTCTTTATTCTATCCATCCATCCTCTATCTCTTCCTATCCCTCTGTTCTTCTCATAATGCTGTATACTCAAATTCTGTTGTTGTGTGTGGGAGCCCTTTGCTTTTTACCATTAAATTGTCCGGCATTGGCCCCAGCTGAGTCTCTTTAAACTTGCTCACTTTTTGAATCAATAATGTATGAACACGGTACAGCGAGTGTTTCATGCATGTAAATGAAATTTATTCCACACCTTATGCATGGTACAGCCATTTTATATTTTCATTTTACCAGCTGCCGCAGAGCACAAGGTTGCTTTATCACGTTCGAGACGGGGGAGACTTATTACCATAGCAAACATGACAAACGTTTATGCTTGAAAGTAGCATTCACATGGCAAAGGTCTCTCCAATCCTCCCACAGATACCGCTTTAAAAAAAAAAAAAATGAAAAACTGCATTCATGCATCTGTGAACAAGAAGCTTTTCTCCTCTCTCTCTCTTTCTCATCCTCATATTTGATAAGTTGTAAAGTAATGAGTCAAGTGGTTTGTCGTGGGAGAGCCTGTGCAACCCCAGGTAATCACATAGTTGGATCACATGGCGAAGCACACTGCAGTGGGAGGGGAAGTGGGAGGACTGACTGTTAAGGGGCGGGGGTGGGGAAGGGCCCAGGGTAGGAGACTGTGTTACTGTGAAGACAGGAATAGCTCAGATTGACTCCTGTGATCCAATGTGAGTGATGGGGGTGCTGGGGAGAGTGTCGGAGTTGACAGGGTTTCATGTATTTGTATTAAAACCTGCACAACTATCCTTTCCTCTGTGTAGAAACAACACCGTACTCAACTCCAGGGTGGTCTCCGTGACCATCAAGCCCACGCCAGGTCCCTTGTCGGCACCCATTGAGATAGAGTTCTCACATGCCCACAATGTGAGTGAGTGGCACACACCCAAAGAGCGCTGAGCACTTATCTCGTGTAGCAGCAAGTGACAGCAACTTCTGTGACTTCTGTGATGCAGTAGAAGCTACCACATAATCTAAATGTCAGCAAACACTGAACAGCAAAATTAATGGTGGATGTTCATTTATGACAGGAAAAAGAAAACTGATCTAAACTAACCAAAAAAAAAAAAGTTACAAAGTATTGGAAGAATTAGACTGTGATTAATGTGACCATGGATATACAGTGGAGTATGTAAAATAAACCATCAGGTTCTTCTATTTGCTGTCAGTAATTACTTATCAATAGTCAGTGGTTTTGAATCTTGAAGTAATAGCATGTGACTATCATGGAAATACACAGTAATCATCCTGCTGTTTTGGACTGACAACTGTTAGTAGTTATTTTGTATATTAATGTATTACATTTAAATCATACATACATATATACATTCCGTATAATCACATTTAGTATTGTATATTGCATTGTTGCATTTGTATTTACACAGCATGTAGGATTAGTATATTGACTTCATCACACTTCACCAGCTGATAGCATATTAGTTGGAGGCAAATCTTATATGTTAGATCCTGAACTCATCTGGGTCCTTTGTCATCCCCCTGTAGAGCACCACAAACCAGACCTGTATTGCCTGGGATGAGAGTGACAGGTAAGGCTGCCGTTCTCTCGATGTCTGTCTGGTGTGGGTACACTGAGTCATCTTTGAAATTCATTTCAGGCCTTCATGCTAGGCCTCGACAGGGCGAGCTTTGGCAAAGGCAGCTCCTGGGGAAACAACACTGTTTTTTCAAGAGGTGTTTATCTTGATGAGATGCAAGCTGACAGGCTGCAATGGAAAGAGGTGTGAGAGTGTATGTGTATGTGTATGTGTGTGTGTATGTGTGTGTGTGTTTGGAAGACAGTGACGCTAATGTAAGTGCTATCCCTAGCTTTGACGCTGATGGAGCGAGTGGGAAATTACAACCCCCCCCCACCAAACACACACACACACACACTCTCTCTCTCTCTTTCTCTCTGTCTATCATACTCAACCACATTCTCAGATTAATATTACTCATGACAAACATTGTTTGCGGAAGAAGCATGTTCCATATGTGCACAAAAGGGAACTAGAAATGATGGGTAGAAGAGAAAGTTGATCAAGGGATGATGAGTGGGTAGAGGAAATTGGATATATGAAGAAACCAAGGGGTATAATGACACAAAACAAACAATGCCTGAGAGGGTGTATAAGAAGAATGTTCTGGAACCTTTTAGGATCATTTTGACCTATTGTTAAGTCTTACATCAGACTATCCTTGCCTACATGTGCCTACCCCCAAGTCCCTCATCAGGGTCTTGCTGCCTTTTAGGCTATAAACTCAGACACAAAGAGAAACAAGCGGGATTCAGAGGGGGAGTAAGAGAGACTGAAGAGCATCTTGTGCCTATTACTCATTTGTGTGTAGGTGGGACATTTGCATTTAGATGTACGCATTCGCTTTTTTCAGTCTAAAAAATACAACAGGGCGGTGCTCTCTGTGTTTTACAGTGCCGCTTAGGGTGAGCAGAGAGGAGACAAAGCCCGAAGGAGAGAGTGAGAGGAGAAGACAGAGAGAGTGGGGTGAGGTACAGACGGCAGCAGTGAAAAAGGAGTTGTTGGAAAGTCAAAAGAAAGAGTTGGTTCTAATGACAGCCGAGAGAGAGAGAGAGAGAGAGAGAGAGAGAGAGAGAGAGAGAGAGATATTGGAAGAGGACAGAGAAATGCAATCTAGCCGTACACGGATGGGAGGGGACAAGGGGGAGTGGTGGGCATGTTCTAAGCAAAATTAAAATCTATCTTGGACAGCAGATATGATTAATGAGTTAATATTTGGGGGAGAAATTGGAATCTTAGAAGGCGTCCTTGTCAGAGAGCACTGACTTGATAACAACCAAAGTGTATGTGTGTTTGTGTGTGTGCATGAGTGTGTGTGGGTGAGAGAGAGAGAGAGAGAGAGAGAGAGAGAGAAAGAGAGAGACAGCGTGTGTGTGTGTGTGTGTGTGTTTGTGTGTGTGTGTGTGTGTGAGTGCGCGTGTGTGTGTATGTGTGTGTGTGTGTGAACTGTCCCTGAGGCATTCTCACTCAGCAATCTGTATGTGTCTATGATAGCCGCAACAACAGTAGCTCATCCAACTTCTTTAACAGATACACTTCTAGTTCATTATCTGGGAGACCTTTTAAGTTACCTGACAAACTCTTTCTTTTTGCATCCTGTGTTTTAGCACATTTACAAATGGATGTTTTTTTTGGTCATTATTGTTATTCACATTTAGCTTACGTTGCCAGTTTGTCTGGATGGGATATCCCTACCAGCTCACATGGACTTGGCTTCCTTTCCTGAGCTCTGTGTTCTCACAGTCAGTGCTGCTGGACCGCTACACAAATGATCCAATTACACAGTGGCGAGCCTGTCTGTATGTTTGCGTGCCCGATGAGAGGGCCTAATCGTATCATCCACAGAGGCCGTGCGGTGGATTCTCTATTGGATTTGGGTGAGGATGATGTGCTAACGTTAGCTCAGCGGGGAACAGAGCCCTCAGGGGCTACAAGCACCCAATTGCGCTAGTGCTAACTCCTATTTTAGTTCCCCGTGGCCCTGGAGGCACACTGTGAGTCTATTGCACTGTGAGTAACCCTGAGCTTTGGCACTGCGGCACAATACTGCACTGTTGGTAACCTTGTCTGTGCTGCCACCGTGCCCCAGTGCACCATGGGTAACCTGATGAGCCAAAGCCATTCGGTGACAGTGGGAAGGGAAGGGATGGGAAGGGGAGGGGAAGTGTGTTTGCCAGGAGCTGGTCTTGGTTCTGATGCTCTAACAGATGTGACACATTTGGCAGTTTGATACATTTGGGCTCTTGAAAGATTGCTAGCCCACACAGGATTGATTGTGACACATTTATGAGTCAAGATATTTGCATATTTTGATTTTTGTCTACACAGTGTGTATTGATGTGTCTTCCTGCTGTGGAGTGACATTTGTTTGAGTTTGTTTGTATGTTTGATTTAACAGAAATCATAAATGTGTTAATGCGCCTATCATTATTTGAATATCTTGTAGGTCTAGTCTATAGAGTTTTGCTAGTAACAGAATATTCTGTTTTTTGTGTGGAGGTTTACAGACACAGATACACAGTACATGCACACTCACAGACACACACACACACACACAAATTGTGAACTGCATCTTTAAAAGTTTGAAAGGAGCAGAAGGTCCTATCTCAGTAAATGATTTTGAACAGCAGACCACCTCCTCCCAAGAATAAGGGTTCTCTGGGGTGAAGGTGGCAAATATAGTCTCGTGCTCTGGAAGTTAAGTCACGTTTTACAGCGTTTCCCTGGGCCTTAGAAAGGCTTTTATGTGCTGATTTATGAGAACTCTACATCTGTCCTCTGTTTACCCGTTTGCCCACTCACCTGGTTACAAAACTGTAAAGATAGAATGATTTTGGAAGTGTTTTAAGAGAGATGGCTATATCTTGTGAACAAAATCACTATGTTTTCTTCACTATATATTCTTTTAATTCAAAGCCTTATGAGTATAATATGTCTGCTAATGTTAAAAGCTTGTTAACGTGTATCTTACTGTTTGTTATTATTATTATTATTATTGATGTTTTCATTATTATTATTTTCATTATCATGTTCGTACTATTAGCAATATATATATATATATTGATTCACTTTTTTGCTATTATTATTATTAATAATAATAATATTGTTGTTGTTATTATTATTATATTTTGGTGCATTTTGCTCTATTCAGTTACACTCTAACAACCTGGCTGTGTAGAAGCCCGAGGTGCACGCCGCATCAGCTCGTCCGAGCATCCCCATTTTTTGTGTGTCTGATTTCTCGTGTTTCAGCTCGCATGCAGCAAGCAGAGTAAAACGGATTAAGGAAAATAGCCGATTTAACATCGGGGATTTTATTGCGCTTTCCCTCCGTTTCCGTTCACCGCATCTTTTTCTCTCCCTAGCTCCTCACTGCTCGGCTCCTGGTCTACCCGAAGCTGCAGAGCCGTGTCTGTCAACTCGTTCCGTACCAAATGCGTGTGTGACAGACTGTCCACCTTCGCCATTTTAGCACGGCTTAATCCCGATATGGTAAGTTTGCCACCTTCTTCGTGCTGATTTGTGTTTGGGTGTCTCTGAGTGGACGTGTTTGGTCTCTTGTGTGCGAATCAAGCTAGCGGTTTTGCAACATAGGCGTCATTGTCATTCTGTATCAACAGATCCTTCCAAGGCACGCTCCCTCCCTCTCGCGACATACCACTGCCATACTGAGAAGTGTGCGATTTAATTTGGTTGAGGAAAAAAAAAAGAATGAGCTTTAGATTTTCACAGGGAAATCGTTGTTTGTCTTTTTTTAACCATGAAAGGCTACACACAGGCTGAATGATGGACGTTGCTGCTCGTCATATGCATTTGCTTAGCATACATTAGACCTGGGGAATGGAGGTTGTTGGTGACGAAATGAAGTGTGTGGTTAAAATTTAAAAAGGGTCTGATATTAGAATTTTGGCCAGTTAGTTAGCCTTCATGATTTCTGCTAGTGACAGTAAAATTATGATTTAAATCAATATGCTTAGGCTGTGGTCCATATCCTAAAATAAATGTGCTGGAATTAATTTCCTAAAGCAAACCAGTGTACTAGAATGCAGTACGACTATTTGTAATATTTTGTAATATCAAGATGCCATGCTCTTTCTTTCTCTCTCTCTCTCTGTCTTTTTTCTGTCTTCTCATCCTCTGTTCCTTCCATTCTTTCAAGAATTACAAATACAACATTAGGGAGGGTGTTGGAGTTTAAATGGTCAAATCCGGTCCAGTTTGACCCAGACTGGGGCAAAAGACCTTGCCTTTGTGTTGCATTTTCATTCAGCACGATTAGTTATTATTAGACTGGAAACTGCCTCAGTAGCGGTTTGTTCACTAGTTGCCCTGGAAACAGCCTGGCCAGTGGAGGCCCTTCTTAAAGCTATAGAATACTTCTGTAACAGTGTCTTTGTGCTGCTTGGCCCACATAGAGGACATAGAGCCAAGAAAATGGAGATTAGGTTGGGATTGAATGTAAGCATAAACCCCATCCCCTGCAGAAACAAGGAAGTTTTTTTTTTACTCCATTTTAGTTTTCCTTTCAGTTGCAGTGGATCAAAAACAGCTTTTAAGAACACTCCAGCAATAGCCTCAGTCTGGAGGGGGGAAATGACAGGCCTATACCTGCATAATGGTGTGGAAAAGAAATGAAAACACACAGCTTCACAGACTCACACACAAACCAGTGTCTGTCCACAAATGTTTTTGCTGTGATGTTGCTCAGTCCATTGAATTTCTGGCTTACTGGTAGATGGATTGTTGACTGTATTTTTGCTGTCGGGTTCAGCTGTCCCCTGTCCCAGAATCATGATGTGTGTGTGCGTGTGCATTTGCATGTGGCATGTGTGTATGTGTGTGTGTGTGTTTGTGTGCATATGCGTTTGCATGTGGCATGTGTGTGTCTGTGTGTGTATGTCTGCATGTCTGCGTGTATGTGTGAGACATGGATGCTAGGCCTGGTTACTACTGCCAGCCCTCTCCCTCTGTGTGTGCTGGCCTTACCTGGGGCAGATGGCATGTGATTTGGTGAGTGTCACAGTTTGTGGTTTATGTGCCTTGCGGGAAGCATATTGTGGCGATTTCATTCCCTCGTTCACTGCCAGAAAGGGAGAAATGAGGGGAGGGTAAGGAGGAAAGGAACAACTCCTCCTCTTCCGCTCCTGAAGAGTATGGGGGCGGGGCAGGCGGGGGAAGGGAGGAGAAGGGCTTCCGAGAGTCCGCTGGCGGAACTGCTAATTATTCCTGCGGCAGCCACTTGCCATCACACAAATGGTCCGAGCGCTGGACCTCTCTCTCTCTGTCTCTCTCTCTCTCTCTTTCACTCCACCTACTGCCTTGGAATAACAAAAAGGCAAGAAAAAACAAATGTGCCGCTGCCCCCACTTCAGTCCTAGCCCCTCTCCTCTCTAGTGTGTGCATGTATTTGATCGCTCTTGCCTCCCATCCCCCCCTACTCACAAACACACACTCACACACATAAACACACACATATAATATACTCAAGCACTCTATCTCTCTCTCACACACACACAGATATGATGGCCCAGACTATGTTACTGTCTTTGTTGTCATCTCACATGTCCCACATGTGTCTAGGCTTCTATTTAGCTGTCTCTTCTAAGTCACTACCATCACACTCCCACCCTCTCTCCCAGATGCCCCTCCAGGAAGCACAGTTTGCCTGCAGTACCTAGAGAGCACATGACAGACAGAAAGAGAGAGAGAGACTGCAGTGATCTCTTTTTCCACACAGCCTCATGTCTCCATATGTGTTGTTTTCCTGTTTGTTGTTAAATAGACTGCACCCTATAGTGTAGATTCCTCTACTGCTTCAACCATGGGTGAGAGTAGGGTGTCAACATGCATAATGATTTTCTGAGGCTCACGTGAGATCAAGATGCTAGGGATATTCTAAGGACAGTTTGGTGTTTAGTGTCACTGGGAACACTCAGTCGTGGAGGAAGTGCTCCTCAAGGTCATTGTGTCATTTCCCATCATGCCAGTTGATGGCTTGAAGGGCGACGTAGCCTCCACAAGGCAGCAGGCTCAAAGTGGGGTCTGAGACATCCTGCTTGACATGACAGCGAAGTGCCCACCACGCACAGTCATCTCAACTCAGAATCAAACACATGTCCAATTTGGGTGCAGGTGAAAAAAATTCTGCCTTTCCCCTACGTTGGACTCAACTTCCTATCCTTGTCCTCTTTTTGAGGAGTAGCACAAGACAGTTTTTGCTAAACTGCGGTTTATGTTGTTCATATGAGATTAATTTCACCTCAGATATGAATGTGACGTGTGGTGATGTTGACATGGAAGCCTGGGTTGCATTGCTAGTGGCTAGCTTTCAGTGGGAGCAGCCATGACGATCTCTGCGAGGCCTTTATTTAAAGAATCATCACCCTAATTAAGAGCACAAAAGCATCCGTACCACTGGAGCCCCAAGCTTTGTTGCAGTTTCTATTGTTTAAAGCCATTATTATGACTATATCCGTGAGTGTGATGCTTAAATGCTGACCACGTATAAGCGCACACACGCACACACACACACACACACACACACACACACACACACATACACATAGGCAGATAGCCAAGGCACACATTTAAGGGTGTGTTTCATAACCACAGCACGTTATCAAGTAGTGCAGTAGGTCAGACACGCACAAAAAGGCACAAAGGAGAACAAGGCTACTGTTGTTTGGGTTAGTTGTCTTTTTGCTGCAAGTAAGCCATGGAAATCTTGATCTTTTGATGAGCTTAATATCACATCTACCAAACCACACATACACCAAATTCCAAAAGCACACACTCACACACACACACACACACACATAGATAAACACGTACAGTCTTCAACAGGGATTTTCATGAAACAATCTTGTCACAGTTAGTCCACTCCTCTTCTCTCTCTGTAGAAGGCCGCTTGTGGTCCACTTGGCCCAGAGGCTGTAAAAGTCTGACGATCTCAGCAGAGCGGCAACTTTGGAGTCGGTCATCTCCACACACCCATGATCTTGTTTCGGTGGGGAGGACTGACTGCAGTGCAGATTATCCAGAGCCATTTAATTAACTCTGAGCCAGCGCACACATCAAGCTTCAAGAAAAAAAAATGGGCCATAAACTCAGCCAATTATGCTAACCCCCTGTGTGTGTGTGTGTGTGTGTGCGTGTGTGTGCGTGTGTGTGCGTGTGCATGTAAGGATTTCCTGGCCATCTCCTTGGTCCCATCTGAGGACACAGCCTGGAGGGGTGTGTGTATGTGTGTGTATGTGATTTTGTATGATGTGCCTGATATCTAATTTTTGAATGTGCATTTGCATGCAAAGACAGGTGAAGAAACTGCACACACAAAACTCAAACTATGCTAGCTGGCTGACCATCATTGCCTTCATCATACTTGAAACACCTAAAGCTACTTTACTGACTCATGTATTTTGTCAGGTTAGATGTATTCATCATAGTGTTATCACAGCACAAGTGCAAATGTTGTACCTAAAGTGATTGGGGTGGAATGGTATAAGAAAGTGAGCTTTCCTCCAGCATATATGATGGCATTAGTGGCTAAATAATTAGAGCCTCTTCACATTTGTCTAATATTGAACATTAATGTTTTAATATCAATGTTTGAAAAGCTTCACAAATACATATATATATATATCCTCATTTATTTTTTTTTGTAATTATTATTGTTTTTGAGGAATTTTGCCAAATATTTTTTGCCTTGGAAATGTATCATTTTTGACCTTCCCTCGTGCATGGATTAAGAATATGAGTTTGTTGGCAGCCATTCTTCTGAGCAGATTGGCGTGTGTTTCCCTCTACCCGAGGATATTTGGCAGTCAGGAGCTGTCAGAGGGCTCATTCCTCTCTCCGAACAGCAGCGTGTCTGACTGGGCTCAGAGTAAACAGCTTTTTCCCAGCACATTACCAAGTCTTTGATTTGACTGGCACTGGCAAACAGTACAAACACAGGCAACCGCATCCACAAGCTCAAAGACAGAAGGTACAGAGCAGCTACACACATATAGACAGACAAACATACATGCACACACACACAAACACACACTGACAGCCTCACTATGTAGCCAGGTACAGTCCCCCACTGCAGCGGAGACCATCATCCTGTTGTCACCATAGCAACCAAGACAATAGCTCTGCTACCATGGAGATTGTTGCTCCTGCAGGTTTTGGTGACTATTTATTTGTACATAATAATAAACTCCAAAGGTCTGGATCTTCTATCTGCCTGTGTAACTCTGGATATTGGCATCCCTTGGTGTTCTTGCAGTCAGTGTTTAGAGCAGACATATGCTCTGCTGAAGATTTTTCTGGCTTTACAGTGTCACCTTGAGGTGACCTTGTCCTTCTGCCAGGCCCTTACTAACAGCAGCCAGCTCAATCCGGTATTGCACTGCACTGAAACCAGACACCAGCGTTTGCCTGAAATGTGCTGACAACACAGGCATCTGTGTGTGTGAGTGTGTGTATGTGTGTGTGTGTGTGTGTGTGTGTGTGTGTGTGTATGTGTGTATAATTTGCAGGAACAACTTATACAGTTCTGTAAGTATTTTTGAATTTATGAGTGAGTTTGTGTGTCTCTGTTTCATCTAGAACATGGATAAATCGCAGATGCCTTCAGTGACGCTGATCGTAGGATGCGGCGTGTCTTCGCTCACATTACTGCTGCTCATCATCATCTATGTGTCTGTGTGGAGGTGAGACCTACGGTCACACTCATGCTCACACACAAACACTCACACACACACACACACACATAAGTAAGTGATTTCACGCTTTAAAAATTTGCCTACGCAAACCCAGACTGTAAATGCCAGAAATAGAACTGTTAATGACACTGCATTCACTTAGCTGCATTGCCTAACAGAAGGCTTTTCCAAATTAGAAGACCAGTTTAGTATGTAGAGATGAGAAAATACACATCTCTAAAAACCAGTCAAATATGGAGGCTAGTACTTACAGTATCTCTCAAGACCAATTGAGTGTGGAGACTTGAGAATTACTGTATCTCTGAAGGCCATTTAGATTATACATCTCTCAAGATCTTTAAAGCACATAGAGTGTACATCTCTGAAAGACAATTTAGTGTGAAGACTAAATATCTTTGAAGACCAGTTTAGTGGATACAGTACACATGCTTCATGAGTATACTATTTAAACTAAGACATGCCATGTATACAGAGCATGCATCCTTAAAGACCAGTTTAGCAAACAGAGTATGCATGGAGAGTGTATCATTAGAGTGCATTAGAGTACACATCTCTGGCTTAGCTGCCGCTCACTGAGTGTGTTGTATCAAATGCATCTTGTGGAATGCATCTAACGTACTGATATTCCCATCAAAACGTAGCAAGTTATCATTTAGCGCTACTTGAAGGCATAACAATGGCAGGAGCAGTGTTTCAATGCCATTTTAATCGACAATGCATCAGAAGATGTGCATCAGATGCTGCCAGTGGGCTTTGCTCCATTAAAAATAATGGAGTTTGGAGCCACAGACACGCGCGGTGGATGGATGCTGGCTTTCTAAAAAGAGAATGAATGTGTGTAGTGGACTAAGCTGTGTGTGTGTTTGTGTGTGTGTGTGTATGTGTGTGTGTGTTAGATATTATGCATTAGCCGTAGATGTGTGAACGGTTGTGTTGTCTGTCTATGTATCTGATGTGCCCAGTGCTGGGGGTGGTGTGGAAACCTCTTGTGCTATGCTGTGATTCTGCAGGTACATTCGCTCGGAGCGTTCCGTCATCCTCATCAACTTCTGCCTGTCAATCATCTCCTCTAATGCGCTGATACTCATCGGGCAAACACAGACAAGGAACAAGGTAGTGTCAATCCGGAATGCATGATCCATGTCAAAAAGGACTTCAAAAAGAATCTTTATTCAGTGAATACTTTGGAGACAAAACAAGTGAAGCATGCATGAGAAAAATGTCAAGATTATTTTTAGTCCGTGTCCCTTAATGAAAAATCCCCACACCCCACAGCACTATTGTTTAAGTCAAAGAATAAGGGACACAGAATCCTTGGGATGCTTTAGATGGCTAGTTTTAACAATCATCCTATGAAAGACAAGATTAATGAGGCAAATACAGCAAGAGCGCAAAACAATAAACTGCCGTAAGGCCTGTTCACACCAAGAATTAGAACTATAATTGCAAACAATTATCGCTCCAGTTATTATGAATGACATCCACACTGCAAACTATAATGCCAATAACGTGTGTAACAATATCTTTGGGATCTCTTTTAGAATGATTAACATTGAGGTACATTATATTACATTCATTGACATGAGGAGAGACTTGTTATCGTTGGTCAGTGTGCATAATAATGTTATTATAGTTATAGTCATCTTTGTAGTTATTGCTCTCGGTGTGAGCGGCGCTCTAGTGTAGATAAGTAGACACCAAGCCAGTCAGCCCCTACCAGCGCTCAAATGTCTGCTGCTATGGTTTCTGCTTCTCGCTTTCTCTAGCCACTCCTTCGTGTGTTGTGATTGGACAATGTTTTGGAACTATTATGATGCTTAGCTAAAACCATGGACAACTTGTAGTCTGTCATGGTTAATAATGATTGTACTTTTCCTGCATGACCCCTGGCAGTTGGGTTAGCCCCTTTAGTTATGAATCTGCCCAAGGTTTCTTCCTACACTAACTAACATAAGGGTGTTTTTCCTTGCACCGTTGCTTGTGGGTGCTTCTTGCTGTAAACGCCATGAGACTTTGTAAAAGGCGCTGTATAGATATAATTGAATTGATTTTAATTGTGTGTCTGCTTTATAGCTCTACCTTATACCTCTTCCTGCCTCTCTTTTTCACTGTCTTAATATCTCTCTCTCTCTCTCTCTCTCCGCTGTCTTTTTATGTACTCTGTTACTCTTTCTCTCTCTCTCTCTCTCCCTCTCTTTACCTTTCTTGACTCTCATTTTCACTGTATTAATATCTCTCTCTCTCTCCCTCTCTCTCTCTCTCTCTCTCTCTCTCGCTGTCTGCTGTCTGCTCTCTGTACTCCCTCAGGTTGTGTGCCCTCTGGTCGCTGCCTTTCTTCACTTCTTCTTCCTCTCCTCCTTCTGCTGGGTGCTGACGGAGGCGTGGCAGTCGTACATGGCCGTGACTGGCCGCCTACGCAACCGCATCATACGCAAGCGTTTCCTCTGTCTGGGCTGGGGTGAGACTTCTCTCCTATAGCCATCTCACCTGGCTGGCCCCTCTTCTCCTGCTCCACACATCTTTCCTGTCTGCCCACATCTTTTCCCTCTCTCTCTCTTTCCCTCTCTTTTTCTCTCTCTGTCTCTCTCTCTCTCTTGCGCTCTCTCTCTCTGTGTCTCTTCATCTCTTTTGTGTGTGTGTGTGTGTGTGTGTGCATACACCTTTGCATTTTATGTCATTCTCATCTTCCTCCTGCAGGTCTGCCTGCACTAGTTGTAGCCATCTCCGTTGGCTTTACCAAGGCAAAAGGATATGGGACAGTAAACTAGTAAGTCATTCTCATGTACCCTGCTTTGAATGGAATGTCAGTATATTAGATGTGCTGTTCAGTATGTGTTGAGCACAACTACCGTAGCAGTGTTTCATCATTCCATAATGCGTTCGCATTGATTGATTTGGAGAGCATTGTGACGGACGGGTGAGGCAAATTGCAGTAACAAACACACAGAAGGTTGTATGTTTTTTTTTTTTTAAATCTGTACCTGTTGTTTTCTCTCTCCCTCCCTCTCTCTCTCTCTCTCTCTCTCTCTCTCTCTCTCTCTCTCTTTCTCTCTATCTCCTCTCCTATTTGTCTTTGTTTTCTATTTTTTATCTTTTTCCTCACCCCCTCCAACTCTCTCTGTCTGCAGTTGCTGGTTATCTCTAGAAGGTGGTCTCCTGTATGCATTTGTGGGCCCTGCGGCTGCAGTTGTGCTGGTACCGTAATCCCCCCCTTACACACACACACACACACACACACACACACACACACACCCACACACACACACACACCCGCATCTGTGTGCAGCCATTTTCCCTATTCCACAGTGTCGAGAAGCTTAGCCTTCCACAACTACACTAGACACCATTATTGTCCCCAAACCCTAGATCTAGTATCCTAATGTCCTCTAGCTGATCCGCTAATCCTATCAGTAGCCATCAAACCCTGAAAACATGGCCTAAATAGCGGCCGCTCTGGTGCGCTTGGTGCTGTCTCTCTTGCCATCAGATTATCTAATGTTTTGAAGATTGAAACATCTGTCCAAATGGATAATGTGGAGATTTGTCAACCACACTTTGGCTTGACGCTCAGATGGCGCTTATGAGCTGTCATTTTGTACATGGGGTTAATTCGACTTAATTTTCATGGTGTTGTGTTTTTGTGTTGGGGATGCTGTAAGCCTCAAAACAAGACTGTTTTTGTTGTGTTGCCTAAAAAGATTTTTTTTTTTTGCAGAAAGATTTTCAGAGGGGTATTCTAAGGACATGATTTAGTGGTAAAAGGTTTAGTGATAAAAGTTTCCTCAGAATGTTTAGTAGAGGATTGCTATAGAGTTCTTTTTCAGGACAATTACCCTCCCTGCATAAACATCATAAACACACACACACACACACACACACAGTGATACTGGGAAAAATGTCAATGTAGAATTCAATTGGGCTTTTGGTCTAATATTTGCTATAAGAATGATTTCACCAAAGGCAAAGTTTACTATGAGTCACCACTTCAGAATATTTTACTTTGTAAATCAGATTGTCTGTGTAGCTACAGTACATTTAATATGGGCATAGCAAATGATCCCTCTTCAGTGCATTAACCTCTCCCATCTTTCTTTCAACAGGTTAACATGGTTATCGGGATTCTCGTGTTTAACAAATTGGTGTCCAAAGACGGCATAACTGATATGAAACTGAAGGAGAGGGCGGGGTATGCTTCATGCCACACCTTCATGTCACTGATCGACCTATAACCAGCCTGGGGGGGGGGTCGATGGGTGGGATTTGTAGGATGATGTCACCATGCAGGGAAAAGACTTAGGAAGATGTTCCACCCCTCAGGGTTCAGGGGGGGAGATGTTTAAGATGACATAGATAGAGGAAGCATCATGACATGCAGAGACAAAAGATGGCTAAAAATAACGCCCCCCAGACAAAAACAGATCATTGTGAAGGATCATTGTACTCAGATTTAGAGCAAGAGTAGCATTCGGCTTAAAATAGTTTGAGTGGGGTTGAACACAAGAAAACACGAGAGGCCATAGTAGGATTAAGAGTGTCTTTAAACAGGCCTGGTTATTGGTGATGTTGATAAGAGACCACCAGTATTCAGCTAGCCATCTCATTGCACATTTTAAAATTTATTTACAATCTGCCACATCATGCTTTTGCATCCCTACAGTTTCTATTGATTTGAAGGTGTCTTTATATGTTGTTGATATAAATATGACTGAATCCATATCTCTTGTTTTGCTTTGGTTTGTTTTTGAAATGGTGCAGGAAATGCCACAAAAGGGGAAAAAATACTCATAAAACATGACAAATTCATATAGCTGATCAATGCTGTTCCGCTCGAGGAGTTTTCCCATTTGTTTCCATTGATCTGGGACTCTTTCCGTCTTTTGTATAATTTAAGGGCCATCTGGGACAGCATGCAAGAGGGAAAGAGAGAGAGAGAGAGAGAGAGAGGGCCTGTTTTATGGGTGCTGCAGTGGCATTTTGCAGCTCTCGCTCTGTTGAGGCCCATTAACTAGACAAAGTGAAACACTCGCTGTCCAGAATCATCGTCTTTAATTCGCCAAATGCCCAAATCCTACTTACGACAACGCTGAAACAAATCAAACGCGGTCAAATGACTAAGAAATAAAAAAAATGATTCAAGGACTATTTAATGAGTGTATTAGCCTGCTTTCGTGTGAAGTGGGAAGAAAGTGTCAAATTGATGTCTCTTTCTCCTCGCGATGTTTCTTGTTCCATTTTTTTTTTCCTTTTTGTGGCTACTTGCTTGCTCCTCCCAGCTGATATGTGCCATCTCTGGCACCTCACAGTGTTGTGCATCCAACTCTCTTCCACGTTTTGTCAGAGTATGTCTGTGTTAGTTTATCTGTTCATTTGCTCTTTCTTTTTCTTTGTCTGCCACTGAATAATGTGCTATGCCACTGCGATGATCGATTGTGTTTTGTTTTTGCTGTGTGTGACAACCAACCAAAACAAGGACAAAACAAACCAAAAAAAAAAAAACAGAAAACATTGTGATGCAGGCACCACAGCATCCCCTTGCTCTCACTCAGCAGTCTCCACCAACACGATTGTTTCTGATTCTAATTCTAATTTTGATTCTGATTCTGATTCTGACTGCCAAAGTTTGGTCATCCCATAATACAACTTATCTGCTTCCCATGGATTGGATGAAATTGGCCCCTCCCTCACAACTGAATTAGTTTTAATGTCAGCTCCCATACTACAGGCTGTTGTGTAGGAAAGTTATTACTGGTTTGGTTAGGACTTTAATGGTAATTAACTATACAGTTGGACAGGTGTGTTTCATTGACAGAAAACAAACATCAAAGTACAGCAAATTCAGAGACATTAAGACATTCCAGTTAGTATCTTGAAAGGTCTAGAAAGGTTAGCCTAGTGAATTATCTATTCTGTGTGTGTGTGTGTGTGTGTGTGTGTGTGTGGTGTGTTATGTGGTGTGTGAGGGAGAGTGAAAGGGAAACAAAGCAATTCTCTCCAAGTGTGATAATATTTTTTTTATTCATATTTGTATGAGTAAGATGCGAGCGCATTGTATGTATGTAAACATGGTCATGTATCTTGTGTAGGCTATGAGGATTAGCTTCTGGCAAAGGGTTCAGTTTCATCACCATTACTTTCCGTAAAGAGCCTGCGTCAGTGTATATCCGACCACTGACATTTACACTGCAGTATGGTATCATCTGCTGGCGGGGACTGTGAGAACTGACCTCATTCCTGCTGCACTGGTATCCTGCTTTTCTTGCTTCACACACTCTGTGGTAAACCTCTGTGCTGTGGATTAGGGCTTCAGAATTGAGTGCTGAGCGATAGCCTTTTGGTGGGCGTAGAAACAGTAGTAAGGAGCCTGCCTCGTAGTCGTCTCTCTAGCTCATCTGCTCTCTTGTCTCTGCCCCCTGGCCTGTTTCTCGAGGTTGACAGTCATAACGTGTTTAATTAAAGTCATAGTAATTGTGGCTTGAGGGTAACTATGTGCAGAACAGCATCTAAAGGACACGGCTGCTGAGGCACTTTTAGGGCAGCCTCTCTGCGTTGTTTTTTTTTTTTTTTTTTTTTTTCATTTCCTGCTTGCACAGCCTATGTGGGAATAGGAAATTAATGCTGAAATGCCCATTATACTCCACATATGACTCTGAGTTTGGAGTTCGGCTCTTTTGACTTGTCAGTTCATGTCATGTTCTTGCTTGAATATTATCATCGAAGGGTCTTTTCTGAGCCTTTTACTCTTACATGCATAGCCATTAAATGCCCTTTTGCCCAGATATAATTATTGGCCTCTCATTCAGACCAGGTTCTGATCACAGACTACATAATGTTCTAATGCATATTTTTGTCTGTTTAAAAGAAAAAGTCAACGTCAAGTGTCAAGTCACACGTTTACAGTTTGATCACTTTTTATTGATTCTTAGTAGTGCAGTATTGCAAAGCAGACATTAGAGCAGCTCAGTTTGGAAGCAAACACAGAGCACTGTGCAGCAGACAGCACACCAAAGCCTTAGCATTTCTTTGTGATTTCCAGCCTGGCATTAACACAGCACATTCTGTCCTGTGAAGTCCTTCCCTGTCTCCTGTCGTAAAAGACAGAGGGAATGGCGTTGTAATTCAAAGAACACTGATTGCTTTTTAATATCACCGCCTACAGCACAGCTTTTATTGGTTGTATTGCCCTTTTGCGCGGAATTGAATTTCTGGAATTATGTGGTTTTTAATCTGCACGTCTGCCACCACACAAATCGATTTAGCTGTCCATTAGCACCATTGTGTCATGCTGACGGATCTAATTGTTATTTTGACAGGCGGCCATTTTGAATTAGGTCTCAGTCAATGCCGACGTATGTTCAGATCTTCCCCCTCTACCTGACGCACAGATGAAGAGCCGTGTTTGGGTGAATGTGTTGAAAAACACAGATGATGCTATGTTTAAATGTGTTGTAAATTTCTCTTTACAACTCTTCCAAGTGCATCTCTCAGTCTTTCTCTTGTTAAAGCAAGGAGTTGGAATCCCATTCAAAGAAAAGAGAAGCCACTTGACAATGAGATGAGGGTCCTGGCTCAGGGGGAGAAGACTCCAGTCTGAAAGTCAAACAGGAGGCATTTTAAAGATGATCTGATGTTGATGTTGTGGCTGTCAGGGGTTTGTGTGATGAGGGCAAAGACACCTTGATCTTCATGACTGTGCCCAGATTAGGAAACTCAAGTAGGCTCACAGATGGGAACAGTCTCCTCAGTAGCCAGTTCTGGTAATGAGGATGATAGGGACAGTAGAAAACTGATACGCTTGATGAGTACACCACAAAAAGTTCCTGAGAAGCACAAAGAATCAGACCTTAGAAGAGGCACAAATACTGAAGTGGCACTTGAAACCACAAAAAAGATGAGATATGGTTTGTGAGGGTGTGTGGGAAAGCTTGTGTATGTCTGTGTGCCCTGAGTGTGTATTTTTGTGTGTGTGTGTGTGTGTGTGTGATGTCTTCTGTCGGCCAGCCTATAAGATACGCCCAAGTGAGTCTAGGCAGTCTTAGTATGGGCCTGATAAGTGAAAACTGTAAAAGTTAAAAGAAGCAACATTGTGGGACAAGGGAAGCCAACAGACCAATGGGCTATAAATCTCATTGACATAACACAATAAACCGTTGGGAGTTTGGAATGAAACCCAGATAAATAGACGATGAAAAGAAATAACGGCTACAAAAATGTCACCCTTCTCATCCATATTGGGCCCTCTTCTAAAGTCATAAATCTCGCCAGCTCCTCATTCTTCATGAAAATATCTCGGCCAGAGTAATGGATTGGCAGCTGTCCTCCTTGCCGAAACACCCTGACCAATAAGAGAGCTTCCGCTGTTGTGAGACATCAAGGGGATACTGTGGTCACTATGTCCAGTGGCTGGCTATGTGTGTATATGTGTGTGTGTGTGTGTGTGTGTGTGCGTTTGTCGATGTACATATGTTTGTATGTATGTACGTGTATGTATGCGTGTGTGTTTCAGCGTGTTGATTTGACTTTGCAGTCAGATGACAGTGCCACTGTACAATATGACGCTCAAATGTGCCAAGTGCGGAGTAATCTCGTCGCCTGACGTGTCCTCCACCGCTACCAGTAATGCCATGTTAGTCTGGCTAATTATTTACCAACTCTCTTTGATGCTTCTTTTGTTTGCTTCTCACTCTCTGCTGTCCTTTCTCTCTCCTCCTCCTCCTCTGTTTTTCACTCTTTTTCTGTCTCTCTCTGTGACAGTGGCCTCGTCCTCTTGTTGTTTCTTTCTTTACTGCTTCTTCCCCCAGTCATTTCCCCTGCCTCCTCAGTTCCTCTCTCCGCCTGTGTCTGTGTGTGTGTGTGTGTGTGAGAGAGAGTGTGTGTGTGTGTGTTTCCTTCTCTGCCTGGCTTCTGTGTGTCATGCTGATTTTGTACACTGAACTCTCTCATGCTGCCCTGACTTCTACTGTGTGGGTGATGCATGTGTACATACATATGTGTGTGTGTGTATGTGTGTGTGTGTGTGCTGTGTCTGTGTGTATGTGTGTGTGTGTGTGTGTTTGTTTTGGGAGGGGAGTGGCCAGTGGTCTGTTTGTGTAATGTAGAGGAAGTGGGATTTAGAATTAATCTTTTAAATTTAAAGGATTAGATTGTGAGATGTTCTTTCTGATGTTCTGAATATGTTCGCTATAACAGCACACATAGACACAGAATCACACCATCCATATTATATATATATATATATATATATATATATATATACGCCAATATCAGGGAGGTGCACCTGGTGTGTGCTAAAATATCATATTTATATGCACTGTTAGTAGTGTATGTAAGTTTATTTGTGTGTGTGTGCGTGTGTGTGCACATGCTCCATCAAATCATATTACCTGTGTGATAAGCTGTCATGTTTACACACTAAAACATGTAGGCAAAGGTTAAGTTACCTGTGGTTGCGTGGGAGAGCTTCACTAGATCTTTCACATCATCTAACATATTTTAACGTAACTGGGTGCTGAATCCCACATGTAGTAATATATTGTTTATGGAACTTAGGACAACACTCCCAGTTGCCTTTTAAAAGCTTTAATCACCAATGACGGACTTTTCCGGCTAATGGCGATTTCACCCATTAGTGGTAGGTGTGCCCTAAATAGGGTGTTCACCTTTGACCCCTATACACACTTTTTTTCCCAACAGGGGGAGCTCTGCTGGAAAACAGATGATGGGCAGTTACATTTGCCCTTCTCATTGCTGTTGTCCTTTTAGTTAAGAGGACGTCCTTTACAGTCCCACCCTCCCTTAATGAATGTGTGTGTGAGCAGGAGGGATGAGAGGCGGGGCTGACCCAATGAATCGCACCTGGAGATGTGGGGGCTGAGTGTCAATCACCACGGCAGGATGGGCTAATTCATGCACCCCCTTCATTCCCTTTGTTAGCCTGACTGAGGCTAGTGTCTGAGAGAGAGATTTGTGGTGTGTGTGTGTGTGTGTGTGTGTGTGTGTGTGTGTGTGTGTGTGTGTGTGTGTGTGTGTGTGTGTGTGTGTGTGTGTGTGTGTGTGTGTGTGTGTGTGTGTGTGGTGTGTGTGTGTGTGTGTGTGTGTGTGTGTGTGGAGGCGATATCTATCAATGCTTTGTCATAATAGCATGTCATCTGCAAGGAGGAGCAGGGTGTGGAGATACTAACAAGTGTTCAGAGTCATATTCAGGCCATATTCTCCTGCGATCAAAATGCACTTTACATTTAAACGAGCATTGTGGCGGTGCACAGGGGCTAAGCAGCAGCAGTGTTTGTGGAGTTTATCTTGGGCATTATATCACCAGATATGCAGTGAAGGACCTCTTTATAGATTTACAGTCATCGGTAAATGGTTATGCTCATAAGAACATCATTTTTCATGGGGAGGCCTTGTGTGGTGTGTGTGTGTGTGTGTGTGGTGTGGTGTGTGTGTGTGGTGTGTGTGTGTGTGCAGGCAGATGCATGTTTGTGTGTGGGTTGTTTGTGTTTGTCTGATCTGCTTGTCTGTAGACTGACAAATGAGTCCAGACTGCTAAAACAGGCTGGTAGTGCTAGTAGTAGTCATAGCAGTAGAGGGACTAAGGAGCTACCTTGCCTTTCCACTGTGCTGTGTGGATCAGAAGAGGAGCCCCCTGGCCCTTACTTCACCCTTCCTCCTGCCACTTGCCTTCTTTGCGTTTCTCCCTCCTACTTTCATTCACTTTCCTCCAGCTCTCACCCCATCTTTTTCCTTATTGCACTTGCTCTCATATGGTTTTGACTCACCCTTAAAACATACAGAACATGCATATTGTATATGTGTAATGTGAACATATAGAAATATGGATTTTAAAAATGTATGTTTTTGGCTTGATCTAAATATTTTTTGTAATTGTCAATGACATTTTGTGTGTATGGTAAACAAATGCTTTTTCAGTTTAATCACCAAAGAGAGCAAGCACAGCATGCAGAAACAGACAAAAAAGACTTTAAATTTCATAATAATATTTAATTTATTATGCAATAAAGTTGAATTAATTCATTTTAGACTATCCTTAAAAATACATGAATTTGGGTTGTATGTGCCCCATTTCAGCACATTTAAATTCACTGGTATGATAATAAATTTCAAACAATTACTGAGCAATTTAGAAAGTTACATACAATTTAACAATGATGATGTTGCAGATATAAAATTGAACAAATGTTGAATATTATATTACCATTGTGCCTTGCCCTCTTTGTCTTATCTCCTCTCAAAACGGACAAAATCCTTACCAGGAGTCTGCTATTTCACTCCCACCCTGCAGGGCGTCACTGTGGAGCTCCTGTGTGGTTCTGCCGCTGCTGGCTCTGACATGGATGTCTGCGGTGCTGGCTATTACTGACCGGCGCTCAGCCCTCTTCCAGATCCTGTTTGCAGTATTTGACTCGCTGGAGGGCTTTGTCATTGTGATGGTGCACTGTATCCTGCGCAGAGAGGTTCGCTCCGCTACTTCCTGTCAAAGCAGTGCTCATCAAACCTCACACGCTTTGTTTCACAGGCTTGCGTTATACTCCTAGATCAAAGCCAACAGAAACATTTCAAAGTCAAAATGACACTAAGCATTAAAATTTGCTCATTTTGAACATATACTCGGGCTAACATTAACTCCCTGCTGTGCTAAATAAAACTTAAAGGCCAAAGCAGTAGACCTTTAACATTACATTCCTAATGATATTGGCATCCAAGGGTTTTCCTCTTTTCTTTTAAAGGGTAAATTCAGGGTGAATCAACCCATAGCCCTGTTATTTGAGGTGACGAAGTGCTGTCGGTAGGGAAAAGAAGAAAATTTGTTGCAATGTGATCAGAATTCACTAACCAGCAGCTAACTGAATGGGGCAAGAGAAAATGAAACCTGAACAGAGTTTCTTTGCCCTTATCAGTTAGCTTTGCTATGATCTATGTTGTACCACATTCTCTATATCCTCTTCCTGCTGACAGCACTCAGTGACCTCAGCTATGGGTAGATTTATCCCGGACGTGTCCTTTAAGTGCTTTCAGCATTCTATTTGGTTAACAGATGACATTCTCTGGGCTTCTATGTCTGAATGTCATTTAGTAATTGTCATTCAAACTAGGGCTATTTAGACAATGCCTGCCGAACTATTGTCCTACAACATGGTGCCTTTGATATGTTATTCTAAAATATTTAGAAATGAAAATGAATCACATGCACAGCATCTATCTTTGATTGATTAGGTTCAGGAGGCAGTGAAATGCAGAGTAGTGGACAGACAAGAAGATGGGAACGGGGATTCTGGTGGATCATTCCAGAACGGTCATGCCCAGCTCATGGTAAGAAAATGAGTGAGCAAAGCAACCTTGCTGTATCATACTGAAGATTTTCTAACCCCTTGTTCTTCCTGTTGTAACAGACGGACTTCGAAAAGGATGTGGACATCGCCTGTAGATCGGGTAAGAAAACAACAGAAGAAGGTTTTGTGTGTGTGTGCGTGTGTGTGGTGGTGCAAGTGTTGGTGTCTGTGTACTGATTGCGTTTGAACAGATGTTTGTTAATCTCTTCCATATTGCACTGCTCTCATGCATGAAACCACACCCGTCCATTTTTCATTTCAATGCATTTCACACGCTTTCTCTCTCTCTCTCTCTCTCACACACACACACACACACACACACACACACAAACTTGGTGTCATCACTACAGGCAAGCGTGTCAGCGTCTTACCAGGCACAACACGCTGTCATCACACGAGACGCGGCATATCGCTTTTCCCATAATGCCATTTTGATGCAGCACGATTCGGCAGACATGCCGAGCAGTAATATGCCGATGATCAGGCCTGTCGGCTCCCCTGGTTGAGCCTCGGCAGAGCCACCACCCCCTCAACCACCCCATCCAGCCTGCCGCCGCCCATAATTAAGTCCCGCCTGACGCCCTGCTATCAGATAACGGCTCTTCTCTGATCGCCATCAGCAGCCGGGAATCTGATTATCTCCCGAGACGGGCTATCAAAGAAGCATCTGGAGACGGAGCGCGAGATGAGAAGCAACATCAGGCAGTCCTCTCTGCTAAAAGGAGTGGAAGATATAAGAACTGAGAGAGAGAGAGAGAGAGAGAGAACGCAGTGGAGGGAAAAAAAGGAATAAAAAGATCAACTTTTATCACCACATCAGCATGTCCACAGACATTGGAAAAATAGCCCTTGCTGTTTGCCAACATCATTGCAAATGGCCGACAGATGTTTCAGATCCGCCGAGACTGGCTGTTTGGGTCTTTGTATTGTGTGCCGAGAACAAAGCATGATGAATGTCAGATCCCATCTCCATAGTAACAGTCTGTCCTATCATTGTCAGTGTGGCAGCAAATGAGCAGTGTTGTCATGCTGTTCAATTTTGATTCTATGTAGCATCTTCACGACTTGGACTCCTTGTGTGGAGTGACAACTTTAAGGGTGAAAACAAGAAAAGCCCCTGTTTGTTGTTTAAGGGATAATGTATTGTCCTCCAGTCATTATAGGAAAATATTTCCCAACAGGACGAACAGGACCTCGACACTGAAGGCCAGAGGTTTATTTTACAGCTACTTACCAAAACGACGACAGAAAACTTCACGCAAACGTCTTTTAAATTTAATTTGTTACCGTTTCATGGCTTCTGTGGATAGACAAATAGTTCGCAATGCAACTTGAACTTGAGACATTCTTTAGAATGCAGCTGATCTCCTTTCACTTTCAACAAAGTTCCATAAGTGAATGACCTCTACTCGTGGAATGATATGTAGATGTGAATCTGAATCAAAAAAACCCATTGCCATTGACAGCAGGCATTATACTTTTGGAGTGGTGATTATACAGAAATAACTGACCTCCGAATGTTGGGATAGCTCATTCAAAGTGAATGGAACCTCCCGCAGCATTCTGAAGAGCCATATACTAATTTATGATAAACCAGTGTGCATTTATTGGGTAACATGTATTTATGTAGTCTTTGTCTCTTTCTCTCTCCTCTTTTTTTTGCTCATTTCCTTTCTCTTTTTGTGTCGTCTCTTCAGGTACGCTGAAGCGTTCCTCTCTGCAGGGTGAAGAGAAGTCTGTGGCCCAGCTCTCGTTGCAGAAGGGCTCGAACTTCAACACCCTTCCAGCCAGCATGGCCAAGGTGCACCTGCAGAACGTGGCTGACTACTCCAGTCACACACTGACCCTGCGGCGGGAGAAGGGGCCCGCCCTGGCTGGCGTCAGCACCGAGCTGCCCGGCGCCAAGTCAATCTACATCTGTGACGGCGAGCTCTTCAAGCAGCTGGATGGGGACCTCACGCGTGCTTCCGTCGGAGACTCCACAGGGCCCGATGGAGGAGGAGGGGGCTCGGGCCAGGGCTACATGATTCTGCCCACCAACAATAACACAGCTACCCTGAGGCCTTCAAAAGGAGGTGGCACTGGCAAGGAGGACCCAGCCAAGTACAGCCTCAACATTGAGCAGCTGCCCCAGACACGCCTCATCCACCTGAGCAACCCCCCCAGCGGGGAGCCTGTGCCGGGCTTTGGCTTGAAGACGCTGCCATCCGAACGCGTCAGTGTGGCGTGCGCAGAGCGGGACTCGCCCATCCTCACTGCAGCGCAGAACATCTCAAGCGAGTCACAGGTTAACCACAGTCTCGGCGAAACTGGGGAGTCGGGCAACTCGGGAGTGATGTCCAAGAGTGAAACTGTGTCCACATTGTCCATGAGCTCACTGGAGGTAAGGGTTTGCTTTGCACATCACAATGCATTTGCCCCCCCACACTCCAGAAGGGAACTGGGAGAGTGTTAGCAGGCAAATGAAACTAGAGTTGATTATTTCAGTCAAGTTAATGGGGATGTTTGTTACATTGCAACCTACAGCTTTACTGTCAAGGTCTTTTGCTGTTGAAAAAAAAGAGAAGAAAAAATCTGTGCAACATCGAGTTGTCATGCTGGTGATGAGAACGGATAGGCAGCTCTTTGAAAAAGTCCAATATATCATTCAGTACACAATGCAACATTACCAGGAGTCTTAAGGAGATATTACCATGCTGATTTAACCCAGTAATTGTAACAAAATGGTATAAATCAAATGTTGGTAACAGCATTTGGCTGTCATGACAGCTGTATTAATGTTGCATTTTTTCTTGTTTGTTTGTTTTGCTTTGCCACTAGTAATTGTGCTCTAGGTTGCAATGTGCCAGAGTTCTCCTTTAAATATCACAACTCTGATAGCAAGACCACACATATAATAGTGTGAGTCATTTTTAAAAATGCTGTATCCTGTAAATGACTATCATTGGTGAGTCTAATACTCATCATTTCTGGAATGGTTCAAACTGTGTTTAACGCGTGTCTGTAGCTTATCTGGAAACACTGACAGGCCATTGGGCCTCCAAAGAGATAAACCATCCCTCGTCCTGTTAGCTGTAGCACACAGCACTGCTCTGATGAGCTAAAAGCCCCTGAGGTAAAGCGAGATTGAGTTCACCTGCAGGCTGCCGGGGAACGATAGCTCTCCCGGCGCTGCAACGCTAATCGAGTGCATGTGTGAAGCTTAATTATAAACAAGCGCTCGCCTGAATTATTCATCGGCATGCTATCCGGGATGCTGTCCTAAATGGTTGTTCATTAACATTTAACGGGACTCGCCTGGCCGTCTCAGCCTTGGTGTCGGGCACGCAGGCACACACAGGGAGAGGCTGCGACATGGGCTCTAGCTAGCTAGCTGGAGGGCCCTGCTCAGGCTAAAAGATGAACACCCAGTTCCCTGGCTCTGCTACCACTCCATTCCTGCTCTCCACGCTGCCATCCCACTTCATGCACGCATTCTCATACACATTGAATTAGAACACCATTTCAGTTCAACTTTATTTTTGTAGATAGCAAGATATACTTATGGAACAACTGATGACAAAAACATATTCACGACTACCTTCCATTTAAGTCTATTACACAAGCAATATAAACCTTGGTCTAAAATCAAAAGATTTACTGTAGTTCATTGAAGGAACTTCTCTATTTTAGTTGAGCTGAAATATGTGGCTGAAAAAGTGCATTAGCCAGCTAATCTAACATGGACACAGAGAGGCACAAGCAAGGCAAGCAGCCAGCACTGAACCCCCCCCCCCACCCCTGCAGTCTGTGCTCAGCCTTCTCGAAAGGTCAGTGTCCCCTTTACAACCCACGCCCCCCCCAATCCCCTCCCCCCATTCCCCACACTTGCCTTCAGAGCGCGAGCTCATGAGTCACTGGCAATGCGTCGCTTGCCACCTCCTGCCCCCCTTACCCTTCCCTACCTTTCCCCTGACATTGGCTGGGTCCCTCCTCACCTCAGGGACCAGACGCCAGGTCCCAAAATGCAGCGGAGAGGTCTCAGCAGCACAGACAGGAAGGTCAGACTTTCTTCAGCCATCACAACCACGGCAGGGAGGAACCCAGGAAAAGGTCACGCGGTCACAAGCTGTTTTATCCCAGCCCGAGCCAAGAGGGGTCAATGGAAGACAAATGAAAACACTCAAGGCCTAGTTTCCCATGCTTCATTACTTATTTATGGAGCTCAGAATCCCTCCAACAGTCAGTTCAGTCGTGGCCTTCACTTGGCCCAGGTAAGGTCTGCAGCTCAAGGGCTGGGAAGGAAAAAGCTTTTCTCTCCGGCAGCAGGTAGAATCAGATGGGGGGTGTGTGCCCTTCTGAGTGAAATGGTAAACATCCTTTTTTTTTATTTTCACTTTGTTTGTTTAGAGACGGAAGTCACGCTATGCTGAGCTGGACTTTGAGGTAATTTTGCATTCATTTCATTCAGACATGTCAATCACACAGAATATAAAGAAGGTTCCAAATGGCGCCATTTTATTTAAATGAAATGGTGTGCACTAATCAAGCTGAAGAAGAAAGTAGCTTTTAATTGTCATTGCATTTTCATTTCATTACAAGGGTGATGTATTGTATCACCGTAGCACTGCATTCGGTTGCTTGTGGTATGCAGATGGCGCTGATCTCACTAGGATGCCTCTCCATTTTTTTTTCCCTGTGTAGAAAATCATGCACACACGGAAGCGTCACCAGGACATGTTCCAGGATCTCAACAGGAAGATTCAGCATGCGGAAAAGGACAGGGAATCCCCTCCAGTCGACGGGAAGGCTGGGAAGAGGTGGAGCGTGTCGTCTGGAGGCAGCGACAAAACCAACATGAGCGTACGTGTGTCCCTCTCCCCTGTCCGTCTCTCCATCTGCGCCGCCCTGAAGTCACGATTTTTTAAAGCTCAGCTTCACTGCAGTGCCCAGCCATGAGAGTCTCTTATGACAGCTTAGCTCATTATAGCTGAGTCACCAAGGCCCAATCAAAACATTCTGAACACTGATACAGCCCAGAGCAGCTGGTCCCGTTGGCTCGGATTTCTCTCTCTCTCTCCCTCTCTTTCTCTCTCTGTCATTCTCTCTCTCTCTTTCTCACTCTTTATTTTTATTGATCCACTGCCTAAGCCAAAAAGCTGTACATATCTGCTGACCTTTGTTCAGCTTCCCCATATCTTTGTGACTGGATTATAATTAGGATTTGGAAAGGGAGAACTGGTGTCCCATCTTCCTCCTGGGCCATTTAAAACTGGTTGCAGAAAGGACACATTTTTCATCTCAACCTTTAAGGGGGCCATTTTAGGAGGCTGAGTACATCTCACTTTGAATTTTATAGGCAAAGTGATTGAGAGGATGAACATTTCTTCCTCCCTACGAATTGAAAGGGCCCTCATATCCCTGCCCCCTCACCCTAAAACCAGTTCTCTGTTCAAAACTTTAAGACGAGCATAAAGTGAAAGTCTTCATGTCTTTATTAAACCTGCCTTTCTCTTTCCTCCCATGTGTAGGACAAGCAACAGACCCCAAGCAAGCGGGCGTGGGAGGGCATCAGGAAGACCCACTCGCCCCCGTCATGGGTGCGCAAAGACCTGGAGCCTCTGCAGGCCTCACCTCTGGAGATGCAGGCAGTGGAGTGGGAGAAGGCCAGTGCCACCATTCCGTTGGTGGGCCAGGAGATCATGGACCTGCAGACGGAGGTGTGATGGAAGGAGGGAGCGGGGCCTGAATGAATGACCGACCAACCCTGGCTCCTGCTACTCATCCCTGCCCTCCACCCACGACACACCAGAGCCCTTCCTCGATTTGACACCACGGCCTGTAGGAAGACACATGGCGTGTGTCACAGAATTGGAGAGAAAGGGAGAGAGGTGTGTGTGTGTGTAAGAGAGATAGAGTGTGAAAGGTGAAGATGAGGAGAGGAGAGATGACAGTGACTGTTAGAGCGATGACAGAAAAAAAAAACAGTTGTGCTTAAAAATAAATCGCTAAGGTCATTTGTTATTTTTTATTACAGTGAAATCATAGGCAGTAATAACATTTTATTTTCTTATATGAAAGAGGGAGAAAAGGACAGTTCAATGTCATTTTTTTCAGTGTTGGTCCCTTGTCTCATGCCCTAATGTTACCATGGAAACACAGACTCAGACTGGCAGTTGGTCATAGTTAATAGTTATGAAGATGAATCATTACAGATTCAGGGGCTCTGTCACCCCAGCTAGTGTAGGCCTATACTACAGCCCTGGGGGGTAATACATTTTGAGGATGCCCCTGTTGAAGTCCCCCATTTGTTTAAAGGGAGAGAATGAAGAACTCGTCATCGTCCAATGGTTCGACAAAGTTAGTTCTTAAAAGGTAGCAAAGCAAATTCATTTAACAATTTCTCCCTCTTTATTGATCTTTTTCAATATATTAACTTTCAATGCCAGTGCTGTTATTGTCAGAATATTTCAGCCAGAACTGCATTTCTTGCCAACCTCCGACCTCCTTAGGCTGTCAGAGTGACTGTGGACACAAAGGTAGTTGCTGCCTATGATAAAGGGCACTGTGTGTTTTGCCCTGCTACCCCCTCACCTACACAGCTGTGCGGACATTAACTGAAGGGGGTTGGGGCGGGGTGGGATTGCCATAGACAGTGCCCTGGACAAACCCATTGTGCTGTTGTTACACCCCCATTTCTTCTCGACGCAGCCCCACTCACTGTGGCGGGGGAACACAAGTGACGTGTCTGTCCAGAGGTGTCTATCAGGACTCTCTGTCAAGAGGAGAACCCTGACAACAGAAGCTACTGCGATGGCAGCCGATTTTTTTTTCCTATACTTATAGATGCTGAACTTCTGACGCCTGTTGAGGGACGACGCCACACAGTGAGTGCATCTCCAGCACAGGATCTGGGTGTCCACCTAATAGCAAGGTCTGATCTTTATACACACGGCAGTGTGAGGCCCCCTGCAAGAGTAGACAGAGTTATGATGGGAGCTTGCACCAGAAGATGAGCAAGTCCATGGATTATACATTCATATTAATATAAATACAGTATATATGTAGAACTACAGATGGTGTGGTTCTGTAGTTGGGTTGCTGGTTGCACACAGGGGAAGCACAAGACTCCATGAAAAAAGGAGAGTCCTGTTGTACAGCATTGTAATTATTTAAAAAAGAGTTCTACAGAATGAATTTTAGCCTATAAATATATTTCTAACTGTGCTTGGGGGAATATTGTTATCATTAATATGATTGCCATTCTGGCTCGGCGGTCCCCTATCACGTCGAGTTACTGGACTTTAAAGGGTGTTCTGTAACTTTAATGTACCAGTGTGTGTTTTAATATCACTGACCGTCACTCACCCTCAATGACCCACCCTACCCGTCTCACTCTGTTCGACCTTTGACCCTTCCCCCACCCACCTCTTTCGCAATGTCCCTTTTTTAGTTCACTGGGATATCTTCTTTGTTAATGTACAGTTTTCAGAGCACAAGATGAATGTGTCATATTTCTAATAAAAAGTATATCTCTATCATACAGTATGTCCTGAGAGTTGTTCGATTTAAATTGGCAAGTAACCCTATGTTATGGATATTAAAAAAGAAATCATCTATCTATCTATCTATCTATCTATCTATCTATCTATCTACCTCTCTCTCTCTGTCTCTCTCTCTCTCTTTATATATATATATATATATAGAGAGAGAGAGAGAGAGCTTCAGAGCTGTGAGTGTGTGTGTGTGTGTGTCTTTCTGTCTGGATGTGTTGTGTCTTTGAGGGAACCACGTTTCTTTGTCAGTAATTATGTATGACTTTGACAAAGTGGAACACAGCTAAACACAAGTGTGGATTTACTTCCCTCCTCGTGTGCCTGACCCAGAAAGGCATTCACTTAATTAAATCCAAAGACATGGGAGCTCTCTGTGTTGACGCGCACGCTTGACGACTTAAAAAGCAGAGATCTAGTGAAGGAGCCCCCAGATTATTTGCAGTGGCCAAGCAGCAATCCAATCTGGAGGGTGGAATGGGGCCACTCATAAAGCTAAGTGTCTGAAAGGCCCTGGACCTCTGAGTGTTAACCAATTGTAAATACAAAACAGATTAAGTGCCATACGTGTTGCTATTAGATTTTAAGAACGCATCATCATCTGAATTTTAAAGAAAAAAAAAAACAGTGTCCTGATAAAAATTTGGTGACTTCCTGATAATTAACCAGGGTTAATATATTGATTTTTGCAAAACGTTCTTTGCATATGAGGTTAATGCATGGAGGCGAGCTGTCTGGAGGAATGCATTTCTTCTTACATTTTTCTTTTATTTCGTTTTGTTTTTTGAGTTTGCATAAAACACTGACCCGTACTTTATACATAGTACTGCTTATATTCAGGAGAGGACTGTGTTAGTTGTATTTTTTGACCATCCATTAGCAATTCCTGAAGGCCTACAATTTGATAAGCTTATGATTATCTGTCCTGGTCTCAATCATTTGTTGGGTTAAGTGGCAAAGGGATGTTATAATGATTAAAATGAAGAAATATGATTTTGTGGACAGTGTAGACACATTTATACTGAAAAAATGAAAAAAAAAAGATTGGAAGCAAGTGGCTTGTTTCATACTGATGTGAGTGCTGATGTAATTGCTGGCAGGTCATCAGTTTGAGAGTGCATCCTTAGACCTATACTGAACTCCAACTTTTTTCAAAATCAGTTCAAGTTCAGAAGCTTATAAAATCAATCACCAAAACTTTTTCACTTTTCCATTTCCATTTTTTTTCCATTTCTCTCTCTCTCTCTCTCTCTCTCTCTCTCAGACACACACACCACACACACACACACCACACACAGACAGATGTGTGTGAAAGAACTTCTCATGTGTGTTGCTCGCATGCTCATGCTGGTGGGCTGGCAGTGGGAGGTGAGTTGTGTCTTCTAACTCAGGGTGACAGGGCCTGGTGTACCCTTCCCCAGACCTTCATAGACTGAGGTTGGGGACAGCTCCTTCTCCGTGTCCTCAGGGACATATGTGTCTTTTTGAGCTTTTCGCACACAACAATGATGATCAAGCCTATTATACACTGCGTGCCTACCACTATAGTCCTGTAATCATCAGAGATTGTAAAACTTTGTGCTGTGCTACATATGCCCATTTCGATATCATCTTCTGAGTTACACAGATAAGATATATCTGATATTTCATATACCAAACCTACCATTTGATGATATATAACTCAAATGAAGAAAAAAATTGCAATTACTACTGGCAAAGCAACTGAAATTATGTCAGTCTTTTTCTAAAGACAAAGACCTCAGAAAATAGATTCTAAACTTTGAAGAAAGCTAATATTTGAAAATGAAATACTAATCTTTTCCCCCAATGCCAGTATGTGTACAACATAACAAAACTTTGTAGACGATTTTGTGAAGCTGCAGCAGTGGCAGTATTCTCCTCTCCCTCAAGGAAACAGAGTGAAATTGTATACATGGATCACTCTCAGATATGCACACATCATTAATACATGCCCCGACGAGAGTCTCTAATGAACATTTAAGACATTTTGTAAAGTCACTAAGGCTCCAGCAGTGGGAGGAGGAGAGAAGAGGAGGGAGCTGTCTGAGTTCAGCTGGCCTAAGGTTCTTTCCCTCCCCTTTTTTCTTTCTCTGACTCTGTTTTTTTTATTATTCTCTCTCCCTCATCTCTCTCTCTTTCTACATCTGTCCCCTCTTCTTCCTGTTATCTCTCTCTTTCTCCATTGAAGCAAAACTGTGAAGGATGTTAGCAGTAACACAGGCTGAAGTAAAGCACACCCAGCTAGAGGATAAAATGCAGCAAAAGAATATCAAAGCAATAATTAAACGAACATTACCCTTCTGGCTTTGTCGCTTTGGTGATAAGTTAATTTTTTATCATGGCTTCATTAATTCATGGGGACATCTGTTTTACTCTGTTCCCACTTTAGTGCTGTTACAATTAGATTCTGCCTGCAAAATGTTTCTGGGCACGTGGAGGCCAGACACAATGGATGTTAGCGTGACACATCGGTTTATGGCCCACTCTCTGGAGATGATGCCAAAACATACTTTTGCCCAGTCAGCCAAAACGACATGTGAGTTTCAGCACCATGGACAGCAGCCACCATACTTTACATAGACTGGTTCATCCTATAGACACCCATCCATAAGCGCGCGCGCACACACATACACAAACAATGTATAGTAAAACACAACTCTAACCTATTATTATGCCCACCTAGCAGCTACATTTTTATCACAAAGACACTGTTTTGTGTGGCTACATACATACAGACTGTAGCCATCTTTATGTATGCCATACACATAAACCCTGTAATTCTGTGCAAACTCTGATAATTCCAGCTACAGCTATGCTGTTTCTGCTGGGAGGTGACACAAGGCTTGGTTATTATCATTTCAGAGGAGATAAGGCAGCCAGCACTGGCCAAAGAGCCTGCCTGCATTTAGCCCTGTTCAGTAATAGCCCCAGGCTTATTGCTCTGTTTCTACAAGATAATAGCTCCCTCCGTATCCCCCTAAACCACCAGCCGTGTGCAGAGTTTTTCCCACCTTTTTTTTTTTTTCCTCTGGCTGTCGTTCATTTCACTCTGCCTTTGCGAGGAACCGCATTGGGCCAAAGGGTGCTGGGGTGCACTAATGAGCGATGAAGATGATAGTTGCTTTTTTATCTTTCAAATAATGAGTTGGAAAAGCTAAATGTTGTCTGTCTAGATCCCTGTGGATTTTGGGCTTGCAGTGCGGATTTGAGGCTTTCAGCATTGCTTCGAATCCCAGGCTGTACAGGACACAGGCTGACCACAGGCTCTGCTGCACTGAAAGTGGTCAAGCGACATTGGTGGAAAAGCTGCACCTTTTCCAAAGCTACACCTTTTCCACAGCTGCACCTTTTCCTGTTACTTTGAAGCACCAACTGTTCTCTTCTCTTCTTATGGCTATGGTGACAATCACAATATATTACTTATGAGCCAAAGTTTGAAGAAAACAAACAAGATCTGAGCTCATATCTCAGCAACAATTTATCTGCACCAAACTTGGCGAATAGAATCTCCACATGACCCAGTAAGACCCCTCAGTGTAAAAAATATCTTTGCTTCAATGCTTTTCATATGTTCAGTCTAAAATTATGTTTGCTATATGAAATCATATTTTTTGTATTTGCTTTTCAACACAGCCACAGAAAAAGAAATGACATCTTAATTTTGTAATACATGACAATTCGACCCAATGACAAGGTGCACAAAAGTAAGTAGATGTTAGAAAACTAGGCAAATATCTAGGTAACTCTATGTACCTTTTGGCTACTATTCAAGGTATCCATTTTATCAGACTTAATTTTTGGTACCATCTGCAAATTAATTTGGATGGCATGCAGTTACATGAAAGGTGGATAAACACAATTATTCCCACCAGTCATTTAGGATATGCATTGTGCAGTTCTGGGTGGAGGATAGGAAACCACCACAAAATAAAAGAAAAAGCTTTACAGCATGACATTATATAAAGTGCATGTGTGTGTGTGTATGTGTGTGTGTGTGCGTATGTGTGTGTGTGTGTGTGTGTGTTTGTCCCTGAGATAAGTAAGAGCTTGGTTGCTAGCTCTTAGGGCCAGGAGACCTCACTCTCGCTCTCCGGCTGCATGTGTGAGGAGAGGTCCAATTAAATGTAATCTGGATTCAATTATATGGAAATCATCCCTCTCACTGGCTGCACCACGCAATTAGCAGCTGCGTGAGTTTGTTCATCAGGTGAAATCAACAGAATTGCTTAGAGAAAGCCTCGCCTTCGTCTATCTGATTAGGCCCAGGCTAATGCACAGCCATCACCAGTGCCAAGAAAGACAAATTAAAAGCACAGGAGCCTCCACGGCACAAAGAGCTATAGGAGCTGCTGGAGGAAATAAAAAAGAAAGACCTATGGATAACACTGGCTGGCCTTGTTCTCTTGGCCATTGCTTTGCTGTCTCTAAAATTTCATGAGTTTGAATTAAATAGATAGATGGATAGATAGACAGATAGAATTTCTGCTGATAATGTTGCTAAACACTATGGTTGGTTTTCAGTTTTTTGGAGGACACATTGATAAAGAAATCTAAAATAATAATAATAATAATAATAATAAACATCCTGGGGCAGAGTCTACAGTATACACCTAGAGTGATTCTGAGCCATTTCTTTTCGCCTTCAGTGCACATTCTGGACATTAGTCTACAGGCAGAAGCAGCCCAGCGGTGATGTGTCCACTCTACAGACCTCCTATCTGTCACATCACGACTGATCTCCAATCCATGGCCTTAGAAAAACCTTTAAGGTGGTCAGTCAGAGAGGCTGTTTGTGGGAGACACTACTCCTCTCTCCCTCTCATTCAGTGTTTTCCATGAGCTCCTGTGATTTCCTGGCTCGGCGCGGATGTGGATCTGACTGCCAGACGTTTCCTGTGACAGCCGCAGACTGCTTCTGATTTACAGCGTGTCACTCTGGCCCCGTTACCCATAATGCCATTGGAGAGGGATGGCCCAGGCCTATCCACTCTCATTTGTGTCTCCTGGAGTTAGTGATTAATGCTTATCTTCCTGTTTAAACACACTTTATTTCTTTCTTTCTCTTTCTTTCTTTCTTTCTGCCCCACATAAATACAAACCGTAAGAGATGTCGTGACACAAAAAACTTTAGTGACATACAACTAAACATTCACACACAAATAACACCCTTCCTACTTCATTTACTGATTTAATCGGACACACACACACACACACACCACACACACACACCACACACACACACACACACACACACACACACAAACACAGACCGGTGCAAATACACATTGTGATTGGTTATTATAAATATAAATTTACTGATGCCCAATGTTGGCAACTCTCACTCTTACACTCAGATGCTCCAGGACCTTTCTGCATTCCCCGTCTGGATGGTCATGGTTCAATCACGGACTCCAATATGCCAGCGGGAATTGGGGATGATACTGACATGCCTAAAATATTCATGCCTTTGTGAATTCAATGTACATTTACTAGAAACACACATTCTGTCTATGTAGGATATTTTCATTTCAGACTGAAATTACTTGGGAATGGCATGTATACGTATTCTCATTTAACCACTGTAGGCTTAATGTGTGTATAGTGAAATATTTGTATGGTAGCTTCATAATGAACACTATCCAAAATTCAGTAAACACCATGACTCGGTAATAATACCAGTTATGGTTGGGTGTTACCATAACCATAAGTGAACCAATGTAACAAGCGGCAAAACAAATGCAAATCATCTAACACAACAGGCCCCAATGAAATGGACAGGACAGACACCCAAATTGATCTGCTTATATACATTTAGTGTTGCCTTGGCCACTAACCAAGAGAGTATAAAACCATGATACATGCCGACGCTAACTTCAGTATTGCACAGGCTGTTGTGCGCAGTATCTTCTAATGGACATTATTGCTTACATAATTGGGAAAGCCATTAAAAATAAATCAACAATAGTGCTTAGCTCTACAGCCATAATAGCTGACCCATCAAACGCCCATTCATTCCAGAAGCAATAGCCACGAAGCAGGCAGACATGTTCACACTGCACACTTCACAAAGAAAGACACACACACACACACACACACACACACACACACACACACACACACACAAGCACACACACTCACAAAAACGTATATAAAAGCGTTTTTGATATATTTTACTGTAAAATGCTGCCTGCACTAAAAATCATAGATTGGAGGGCAACCCATCTCTCCACTTTAGATATACATTTGTTCTCGTAAAAGACACTTTCACATTTTGATTACTGTGTTCATGGCGCGAAATATTGATTTGCTCTTGTCTGAAGGAAACCTGCAGAAAGCTTTAGCCTAAGTAAGTGTATTCACCTCTTTCATGTCATGAGCAGCGGAAGGGAGAGGGTTTTTTTCCCTAACCCCAGCTGTCAATCCATTATCCTTTGTTACCTTCCTCCATTAGAAATGTGTAGATGGACCACCATTTAGAACTTTTTTGCGTTTGGTGTTTCTCCCTCCCATTTCTTTTCTCTGCACTAAATGATTACAGGCATTTTATCTGATAAAAAGGAGCTTTTCACACACTCACTTTTTATTAAAGACACCTGTGCTCAGCTCCGATCAGCAGGGAAGAAGCTACCCAAGTCTAAAATGGATCCTCTCACGGTTGCGTTTCTTTTCAGAGTGCTTGTTGCCAGAAAAGCTTTCACACAGCATTAATGGAAAAGATAGTTGTGCAGTGTGACGTCTGTGTGAACATGCTTGGCTGTGTGTGTGTGTGTGTGTGTGTGTGTGTGAGAGAGAGAGAGAACCCCAGGAACGCCAACACAGATTAAGGAATCTGGGACGTTCTACTTCAGTCCTGCATTGTCAAATCCGCCACCCATCTTATGGGACACATGAGAAAAGATGACAGGAGTTTTTAATGGGAGATCCTGCATCTATAAAAGGCAAGTGAGGAGCAGGCTCTATCTGTGCAAAATTATAAAGTCTGTGTGTGTGTGTGTGTTTGTGTTTTCGTTCAAACCCTTTCGTCAGTATCCACTGAGGAAAAGATGGCAACAAAATTTAATTTCTTACCAGGTGTCTCTCATCATGTCACATCCGAGAGTCTATCATTTCCTGCAAAACACAATATCCTGTCCAAGGGGCCAACTGGTTATGAGATGTTTTGATGTGCTGCTACAAAACAAAAACACACATATGTATGCCACACACATATCTTAAAGGAACACTGTGTAATATTTGCCACTGTTTGCACCGAAACTCTGTTGTTGCTTTAACTCTTGCAAAGATAGCTGTTCAGTTCACACTATGTATAGTATAATAGTATATTTGTCTTCATTGATAATTTGGCCTCACACATAGTGCACTTAATTTGCATGAACCAATTGCTCTGAGAGTGTTCTGTGTTCACTTTTATTCATAGTGGAGCTCATGTCTAGGGGTGCAGTCGATGGTCCAGGAGAGATTTGGATTGTAAAAGTGACCATTCCGTCATAATTAACATTCATTTGGGAGCAGAGGCACCAAGGATATCTTCCCAGCCCTTCACACACACACACACACACACACACACAAACACATGCATGCACACACACACACACACAACACACACACACACACAAACACAAACACACACACACAAACACACACACACACACACACACACACACACACACACACACATACTTATCTCTATATTTAATGCTTATTAACTTCTGTGGACAGCAATAAATCCTAATAGCTAATACTGGGCTGTTGAGGTTGCTGATAGGAGTGAATCCAGAGATCATTATTTTTAATGAAAAGGTTATGCAGCCAAATCAGGATAGGTGTAGACTGCCATCTTTTGCTTGCACACTGTGGAGAGATTGAGAGAGAGAGAGAGAGAGGGGAGGGAGAGGGAGAGAGAGCAATGCTCAATACAAGAAAACAGTAATATAATGCTGCAAGGGAAATACTGCATTTTTCATCATGAACCCCATTGCTACTTCTCTGAAAGGCATAGTCCAGTCAAACCCATATCCTTGTTGTTTGAGGTTGCCAAGTGCTGTTGGTTGGAATAAGAATGAGTATTTGGTACAACTTAAACCAAATAGTAAAATGGTGACCAGTGCAAGATGATGAGGGCAAGAAAACTTTCAGTTTCATTTTCCTGAGACTCATTTAGTGAGCATCAGCTGCCGGTTCGCAAACTCAGTATACTCCTTCCCCCTTCTGATATCTGTGCGAGCTATTGCCACACACACAAATGAAAAAGGCTGCAGTAAGTGAACAGCGAGCTGAACTCAGATGTATTTGTCTATCTCTCTCTCTCTCCTGTCAGCTCTGTGTCTTTCTCCATAAAGCAATGAATCAAGTCAAATAAGTCTCACAACAAGACACATGTGAACAGACTTGAGGTCACTCACTCTCATTATGGCATATGAATCAATAAGATTCAGTCATATCTATTGGTCCATTCTCTAAATGATTGTATCAGAGTTTAAAAACCTATTTCAGTGGTAATGGCAACCTCCACAGTGCTGTAATCACTTTAAGTGCCCCGGTTCTTCTGTAATTGCTTTTTTTTTTGTTTATAAATTGCTTTGTAACTGCTTGTAAATTATGTCTAGCGGCAGGTTTTTTGGGGTTTTTTTGCACCCGGTATTATATGACAGCCTATGCCATACCATTACAATCATTAAGTGAGGTCTATCTAGACATTACATATTATAACATCATCGTGTGAACTCTACAGGGCAACTGTTGGTCTCTATGAGTTTGAGTCATATAGCGTATGTGAGAATGTAATACTATCTTTGCTGTCTGCAATAGCCAATGAAAAGAAATAAACAGAGAAATAAAGCCAATTTGAAAAGTTGGTCAATTTGATGTAGCATTGCACAAACCCTGAGCCATTAGCGGCTAGCACTGAATTATCGCCCAATCCATGCCCTCCAAATGCCTGCCCCAAGGTATCCTAACTATGCTAGATCACGGAATATCGTTTAAATGAAGATAACTGGGAGAAATGCATTTTGAAAAGAATGACTTGTCAACTTTGGCAAATACAACAGTTTTTTTTTTGTTTTAACCTGTGGTTGTTGCATTGCACTTGCAACCCACCTTCACCCCTTACACCTCTCATTTTATTTGAGCAATCTCGGTGTAAACTAGTAGACTAGTAGTAGTCACACATACAAGACACACCAAACCTTCCAAATACCTACCAGAATATTTTTGGCTCTGCTATAATTGGTGTTAGATGGTAGTGATGTGCACATTTTATTTCCTCAAATTTTGGACAATGAACTAGTGAAATGTCAATATTCACTCAACTTGCCTTGCAGAAATTACATGCTACAGCAGCGAGTCAGAGCACAATGCATTATCATAAGCGGAAAAAGGCGCTTTACTCTAGGGCTATTTGAATAGGTTGGGCCTTGTTAAGGTCTCCTTGGACTGTTCTCAGCACAACTAAAGTTACATACCATCTTTGGAGACCTCAGAGAACCTTTTGAAATACCATATAGGTACATGGCAGGGCACCTTTAATTATGATCACTTCAGAGCTAGCATAGCGGGCATACAGGTGTTGTTCAGGTTCTTTCAGTTTCTTCAGGTTTTTTTTTTTTCTTTTTCAGTGATTTTTGGTTGTCTGTCCCTGGGACACTAAAGCTGCAGGCATTGTGAAACACACTGTGCATATAGATCCATTCGAGTTTTAATACATAGTAGCTTTTGGTCTTGGTCCGCTGTGGCTCCCCCAGAACACACTGAAGTGGGTGGTCCGACACAGAAGCCGTCATAAGAAGCCCACATGTGCTGTAGTGCCACCTATTGACAGAAAAACAAAAAAACAAAGACAAAAAATAGAAAACTCAGCAATTATGAGAGTTCCCTTTTTTACTATCAGTGACCATCAGTGATTCCTGGGACACTGAAACACAGGGGCTCTTAAAACTCAGTGGGCATTCAGTCATACATAGGTCTCAAGGAGCCGCTTCAAACGAGCCCTCATGCACCCATGTGTGCTGCAGTGCCACTTATTAAGAGACAAAAAATGGCAAAATTGGTCATCCAGAACTGCAGGGCCCCAGCTAATGAATTTTAGTGACACATAGGTCTCAAGGAGCTGCATCTAATGAGCCCTTGTACACCCATTTGTGGTGAAGCACCACCTACTGACAGGTCATTTGTCCAGTAGGAAATTCTGGTATCCTTAAGTGTCCATAACATGGCATACATATGACATACATACATTATAAAAATACTGAGATTAAATCTTATTATGTATGATCTTTTAGGGCACTAATTTGTTTGGTGTGGACATAGTGTGGATGGCATGGAGAAGCTAGTTTGATACCCAGGGGCAGCTCCTCCCCTGTGCTGGTGCACCTGCAAGAACTGTAATGCTTTGACCAAACACAATTTTACTGGTGCATAGGTCTCAAGGAGACATATCTAATGAGCCCTCAACCACCCTTGTGTAGTGTAGCACCACCTATTAAGAAACAAACATTTGTCAAATTGGCTGTTGTTTTTTTTTTTTTTTTTTTTGGGGGGGGGGGGGGGTTATTTACGTCAACGGTTGGGGCTAATGAAAAGTGGTTGGCATGTAGCCCTATTAGGCTCATAGCATGTAAGCTATTTTGGCCTGCAGTGATATCTTCACCCTTTGTGCTTGATTACAGAAACCATTTTGTTGAAGAAGGATTTCTGGATTAAAGGAACTGAGACTGTGAACATGCAACTGTATGTATGTATGTGGACATGTATGTATAACTCATAGGGGCAAACTTGTAAGACTTTCAGTTCAAAAGATGTCAGGAGTTTGAATGGACATTAATTTTAGGATTGCTTATGCAGCAATGACAGCAGTCATATTATGTACCGCTTATTGGTACATCTAGTTTTTGTTGGTTTTGGTTTCAATATTAGATATAATTGTGTTTTGGGATTATTCTGGCAGACCAAGCAGCCATTGACTCCAGAGTAGGCAGATAGCTTGTAAGGCCACAAAGCGGTGGGATAGCAAACCTGGTGAACAGATGCTGTACAGGACTCACCATAGCTGATTCAGTAATGTTAGCACGTAGGACTGTGGTGTCTGCAATAGTGTGTTGGTGATTTGAGCATTCATGAGAAGGTGAATGGTGTGGCTTTAACAACTTCAAACACAGTCCAGTTTATCGATCCCAGTATGGTTTGCAAGCCAAGTAATTGAATACTGTTTTATGGTGTGTCTAAAACAGATTTTAATCAATATGCCACTGCATGGTACAGAGATATGAAAGGAGCCATATGTATGCTGTGGCCTAAGACCTACTGTGTACTACCAGATAAGCAATAATGGCCTTTTTGCTGATCAGTGGACTCAGATTGGATCAAAGATTGCAATAAACGCTCTTTTTTTTTTCAAAATGTCAACACATGCCGCTGTGTGCTGTGCACACATCAGTTGTGCACTCATGATGGCCTATTGATCCACAAAACTCACTCAAGTAGGCCATAATTTAAAACTGAAATCATTACATTTAACCACATGCCACAGTGCCAACCAGTTAATCTTTCATATCGGTCACCAATATAACAGTTGCTTTGTATCAAGCAATGTCTTGAAGAAGCCTTTTTTCGGTCACACTTTCTATGAACCCAGTATTCATAAAGCATTATAAACACATTCATAAAAGGTTATAATGCATTCGTAAAACCTTATAACTAATGACATTAGTACTAATAACTGTTTATACATTCTCATGACTGTAGTTATGAGGCATTATAATCTACAACTCAAAGTGTCACAAAGCATTATAAAGCCTTTGTATATTAATTGTCCTTTTATATGTCCAATTGCTTGTGCGAAATAATGAGGAGTACAGAATCGCATCACATAGAAGGCCAAAAAAGCTTTATAATGCTATGTGACACTTTAAATTGTAAAGGCTTATTTTGTAACATTATAATGCCTTATGAGTACACTCATGAGACTCTATAAATAGTTATAAATGCTAATGTCATTAGTTATGACCATTTATACATGCATTATAACCTTTTATGAATGTGTTTATAATGATTTATGAGTACTGGGTTTATAGAAAGTGTTACACTTTTTCCCTAATACACTATGCTAAGTTCTGCTAGGCAAAAACACCCTTGAAATCCTAATTAAGGCATGCCACAAGGCCATAAGGCCTCTAAAGGCCTTGCAAACTCAGCTAAGATGAGGGATGGTTCAGAAGTTTATAAAATGCTCATTTTGATTGTCTTTCTAACATGACTAAGTGAAGCTGTCACTTGGTACTCCAAGTAGGAGTAACCTCTGACTTGACACTGTCTGAAAGTGCATCCTATTGAGAAAGTTCTCGTGGGTTCTGATTGGCAGCTGCATCCCACTCATCTGGATACTTTGGTTTCAGAGACGTTGATGACAGACGTGTGAGTCACAACAGCTGTTTTTGTTGTGTGTAACAGCAGCTGGAGAATGACGTGCAATTGTGTTGTGTTTGCTGTAGCTGTGAGGATGAACCTATAGTCCACAGGTTCATGCCTCCCACTCAGCAGATGGCTTATGCTTAGCACTGTACTTGCATGCACTCCAACAACTTTGTCTGAGAACAAAAATTGACCTATTATTTGTCAACAGGAGTCGATTTTAAAATTGACATCTTCCCTCGCAAAATCATTGCCAAAAGGTTTTGATTTTTTGGAAACAAAAGAGTCCTTGTGAAGGCAGGAATTCTCACTTTTTTGCCATCAGTACTCTCCAGCTATTCCAATTAAAATGAAAATGACAGTTATTATCCAAAAGACGATTAGTTCTTTTTCAGTTCTTTTTAAAAAGGAAATTGCACACTATTCAATGCATGTTTGTTTTGTTCAGAACAGTGCCTTAGCTTCATCTCTATGTTGCTGTTTCTTGCTGGGAAAAATTAATGAATGAATAAATGACTAAATGATAATAAATTTGAAACTGTTTTCATGGCTTTTCTACCCAACTTTTAATGATAATGTCTTGAAAGCACAGTTAAGGACACTCAGTAAAATAGGTTATGACCTTTATTGTCAGCTCTTTTTTCTTAACAAACCTATGTCTGTGATGTATATTATTGATGTTTGCACTGCCGTACACACTTGAATTTTATGATATTTTGATAGTGATCTATAGTGTGTAGTGCTAAATGCACTGTTCACATTTTGTGTGCATTCTGATTAAAATGATGGGGCCTATCATGGGAACTTCATCCAATCCGATGACGATGTTGATTGGATAAAAGCATTCAGTCAAAAACTCAGTTTTCTGCTCAGCGTTTTGATAAACCCTTTTTAAATCACCTTTTTCTGCTTTATTTCACATTTCTGTTATCCATAAAAACAAAGCTAAACCATGACTATTGAACATTGAGCCATGACAATTTTAGCCTGACCAATGGTCTCGTTGTCACAGTCACATGCATGATTCAACAGGGTTTAGGGGAGGTGTGTTAAGTAGGATTAGATTGACAAAATGTTGATGAAACCATGCAAGAAACAAATGCCAGAGGTGGAGTTCTCATCTAAGTCAATAGAATCTAGTCAGTCTCACAAAGACCATGAGCGTATTATGCCAGGTAAATTCTGGCCGCTGGACACAAAGCCAATCTCTGGAATCCCTGCGCTTAAAGCAAATCTCATAAACAACGTGAGCTAATCAATGGCAGTTACTCCGTTTTATTTTTTTTTCTTCTTCTTGCTGGCTTTTCTTAGTAAGTTTGTGGGTCTCAGACATCACAGATCAATGATCTGTCAATGAACTGGATGAATTCTCTTGCTATCTATATTGTCTACTTTTACTATGCACGTTGAAGACAAATAAACAAGTAGGGTGAATCAGACTACCAAGGAGTTTGTCATACTTACCCAATCCGTTTTAACTTTCAAGTTAATTTGAAGATCCTTTCACATAATCATGTGACATTTTACACCATTTTGTGACACCGCACTGCTGTATTACAGCCAAATGTGTCTCTTTGAGGAAATTAATTTTCAAGTTCGCATGTGCAAGCCAAGACTTGAACCCCTGTCTCTTTCATATTAGTCAGGCACCTAAACCACTCAGCTACTGAAAACCTGTTTGGCTGGGAGAACATTTCATACTTTCTTTGCTGTTTCATACTTGCTGCATCTGGGCACCCATGCATGGATCCACACAGAGCCTGCAGTGATTCAAGGTAAAGTGTCTGTAGCTGAGCACAGGTAGGACATGATATTAGTATAAGCAGAATAATGCACTTCACATTTGTCTATTCAAAGTTAATACAGTTTTCGAGATGAAACAGCCCCTTCGCCTCACATTGTGGCCGCATAACCACCTCAAATGTGTATCAGCTTTGGATAGCCCATTGTCCATTGTGTCGTGCATTATCCCTTATTTAACACCTTCAGAGAGTGCATAGGAACAAAATGTCTTAAGTGAATGGACAGTTGAATTAACCTCATGCCATAGCTTAGCGGTATGAAGGACAAACTACAGGCTACCAGCTTTACATTGGCTTTTTCTATTTCAGGGGGGGCTGAGAAAGTATGTAATGTTCTTTCAGTCAAACAGCAAATCAACAGCTAAGTGGTTATGAGTGACTGATATGTAGGAGACAGGGGTTCAAAATCTGACTTGCACATGAGTTTTTGAAAATTCTTTAAACAAATGCATATCTTAGCAGACTACCCCATTCAGAGAAACTGGCGGGAAAGGTGTGATAAATAAATTATTTATACCTTATTTTCTTATTCACTATTTCCCACATTTTTTGTTGTCTTTCTATAATGAAGTATGTTACATTATGATACACAATGTTTCATCCCACTATTGTTGTTGTGGTAAATAGTTAAATAGTAAATAGTTCTCTATAGACTGAAGTTTAGGTTAGTTTGTATCAATCTAGGCTAAGATGCTGGAGACCTGGGTTAAATTCCCAATTGCTGCAATATTTTAAAGTTGGTGTTTAGAAAAAAAAAAAACATTACTCACACCTGAACCAAGCCTGTAGCCTTTCAGCTAAGTCAAGTATAGGCTACATAGTCCTCACTTTAGATTAGGGGGCTGCAAAACACAAATTGATTAGAAAGGTCTTATAAGTGTGTTGATTATTATTTTCGTGTTTACTAATAGATGACAATTGGTTTATTAAGCATTTACAGTATGTTTTTAAGTGACTTAGAAGCTGCTTGCACTTACTTACTTGTATATTAATAGTTCTGTACGTAATGCATTGTTCACTGATAATAATTCATTATTAATACCTTGTTAATACATGTTATTTTAAAGCGTACCAAGTTTTTTTGTTGTTGTTGTTGAAATATTTGCATTTTGGTCATGGACATGGCACAACTAAGAAAATACCTTATAACTCAGTCTCCTTAGTTAGATTTTGGTGTTTAGACTTTTTTGTTGAGTAACAATGAAATACTTTTAATGATCTAATCCTTTAAGTTTGGTTTGACAGAGGTAAATAGTGAGAGCAGTGACTGTCGTGATGTACATCATCTGCCTTTGTTGTGAGGAGCTTAAGGTGTGTTCAGTGTCGAATGCAAATGAGAGCCAGTGACCCTCATGCACCACTCAGAGGGTAAGCTACCTCCGATGAGAAGTGAATAACAGGTTTGGCATTTACAAATTGTACATGATGTGTTCATTCTGCTAATTCTGCTGAAGAGGAAAACAACAGGAAAGATCCTTAAACAATAACAAATCAGGAATAAAATAAGCATGACACACTGACAGAAATTGTTTGTCAATCGTGGGAGAGGGGATGACAAATATAATTTTCTAGCAATGTCTGTAGGACATCAAAAGTTACAAGATGCAAATTACTTAATGCTTTATGCAAACACACAAAACAATAGTTTTCCTGAGGTAGGAAACCAATCAAAAATAGGCCTTTATCCCTGACTCAATGGAGGCAGACTTAATACCCAAAACCAAAATCAAGAAACAACAAACAGAGGCATTTTAATTTCAATGTGATTTGAGTGATGAGCAAACTCAATCTCAGATTGAGGCTAACTTCTACAAATAAAAACATCCTTAAAGTACTGTATGTCCTTCTGTGGTGAGATGACACAAAATGGAGCTGCAGAGTGAAATAAAATAATTCACATTTAAACTAAGCTAACCCAAAGAGTAGGCAAAGTTGTTCCAGGATGCAACCTGTGACACTGATGATCCATTGCCTCTCTGCTGCTCTCCTATTTGGGGCAGCCCAATGGACCACATCACTGAATGCAAATCTTAACAGTAGACAGACAGAATAAATGGAAAATCTGGTCCCTTGTTCAAACAAATATGACATACCCTGGAATTGGGTGCAATGCTTTGTACTAAGACATCACACGACAGTCTCTGGTAAGCGGGCATCTTTGTTGAGGTCTCTGTGCAAACAGACAAAGACATGCGGTTGACAGGCATGTAACTGGATTGATCAACGAAAACAGCATGATAGGTGAGGGGGAAAATGTCACACAGCACGGCAACGGCTGGGCCAGACAGAGACAGCAAGACAGCCTGGAGCAAAAGAAAGCAAGCAAGGAGCGAAGAAAGAGGCAGGGGGAGAGGAAGCAAAGACAGAGATAGTGGTCGATTCCTTCTTCAGCTGCTGTCATTGATCTGTCCATTGTTCAGAAATGGTTCCTTAGGGGAATAAATCACCCCTCATTCATTCAGCTCTCCAACAGCCCAGCTGGGAAAATGGCTTCTGGAAGGTGACTCGCCACTCACCATGGCAACCACATGAACTTTAATAGCATAGCAAGTTTTTTTTTTTCCCCTATCTTAACATTTTTTGTTTTTCTCTCATCTATAGGAGTCTGACTCTGTTGGGTCCTCTCTTTCTGGCCACTGAGATATCAACGAGGAGAGATTGTGAGGTTTTATTTTTTTTTAAAGGGTTTTGTCACCTCTCTCTCTCTCTCTCTTTCTCTGTGGGGTGGCTAGGAATGGGGTGTGTCACTGTCATTTTACAACAAAGCCCCCTTTCACTGCCGCTCAAATAATGATGTGAGTGTCTGAAAGGGGTTTCAGGCCACCACTTAAGGGATCCCTGTTTGAGATGGTCTTCATTCACGCACAGAGAGAGAGAGAAAGACAAAGAACCACACGCACACTTTACCACCATTATCAACCTTTGGCACACACATATACACAAACACAAAGACACACACACATGTGCACGTACATTCAATTAGCCCACATCACTTCTCACACATGCATTCATTGGGTGGTGCTGAGAAAGAGAAAGTTCCAGAAAAGCAATTAAATCGATAGGGATCATCCATTATACACATAAGTTGGACCCCTCCATTCAGTAACTGGATGGCAGGACATGGCTGCCTAAGTTCATGCTACAACCTATAGTTATTTAGCAGGAGAGAGAAGAGATAACTGTTTTTTCTACATATGTAGTGATAGAGTGGTGGAACATTCAATTTAATTGCCACTGCCCATGTTTGTTGCCTGCAAATTATGTTTAAAACCGTCCATACTCCAATGCCATTTGACTCAAAAACATCCAGTGGAGGCCGAAAAGTCAGTGGACTATTTTAAACAAAAGTATAATCATTTAACTTGGGAGTCATCAATATTCGTGCAGCAAGCCACAATCCCCGAGAGAGCACTGAGGCCATCGTTTTTCACATTGTTTATCACATTGCTCGAGCTAAGTAGCCTATTGTTGCTGTGTGTAGTAACACACTTCCCACATAGGGGGCTTTAGCTGAAATCTACTGGTATATGGGGGCCTTCTTATGGAAAAGTTTAGGAACCCATGATCTGGCAGGTAAGTTGACTTCAGTACTTACAGTCACCTCATTAGTTTCACATTCGTTTTTGATGACAAGTATCATGTTTAGTGGCTACAATTTCATAGAAACTACACATGTATATATACTGTAAATTACCTTTAGTTGTTAGCACGTTAGCAACCTGCTGAATATTCCACCACAACAAGCAGTCCTCTTGAGCTCTAAATAATCACTACTACTTATAGATTACAAATGGCTACAAAAATCTTCCCACTCCAGATCATGCAGCTGTCCTATCCTGACCTCTGAATTCCCATTGCATGTGAGATTAGTCACGCTTTGGTGTTGTGTATATTGTCAGTGTCAGTTTTCACAATCACCATCACAATGTTTTACTGTTCACATCACCAAGTGGCATTAAAGGGGAGATGCCCAACCCTAGATCTGCTTAAACTAATGATGGGCAAGGAAGAGTGAATATGCATCAAAGAATTATTGAAAAGAAAAAAAGAGGAATATCCCCATCAGTATCCAATGCCTCCAATGATACTGAACAGCACTGATTTTGACATTATTAAAGAAAGCATGCCAGATTATAGTCAAGAGACTGTATTAGATTGGATGATAGGACTTTTTACATTATGACAATGAAAACTATTAGGAGTGGATTGTAACTGTTAACATCAAGGAGGTGACTGTGTTTAGTGAATCCAAGTAGTAATCACTAGTTGACACTGCATGGTAGGCTACTCTGTGAGCCGTGTTTTCCATCTCGGAGTGTTCTTCTAAGCTCCTCAGGTAACAGATCTGGTTCTGTCTTTTTGTTATTTTACCAGGGATTTGAAGTACTTCAACCAGTCATTGTAAGCCCAAGTCTCTAATGTCATTCAAATGCATGAGAACAGGCACATTTCAATCCACCTCACAACTACTCCAGGTGTCAGTCAATCTAACACGGTGAAAAACGTGCATATTGTGCAATGGTTGTATAGATTGGGAACACCCATCCTGATGTCACTGTGAGTGATTCGATTATAAAAGCTGGTGATTAAAAAAAAAAAAAAAACACTGTATTTTTCAGTTTTCTGTAATGCACCATTACGTGATGGTGCTCTTTCACTGTACTCTGTACTGTACACTGTACTGAAATCACAGTTTTATCCAATGCGACGTACAAAAAAAAAAACTGAAACTAATACCATTTAAAAAATACATGAATACATAAATTAAACATTTAGATTAAAGCACAAATAATGTCAGTGACAGTATAACAAAAATCTAGATGCCTTATCCAGTCCACTAGATGAACTATGTCACCCTAGTGCACAGCTTACAAAAGCCAGTCACTGTCAGAAACATAATTACACTATGCACACTAAATGGCCAGGACATTATATTTAAAATATTGGTAACACTTTACAATAACTTTCATTATTATGTCATCAACTAACCATTATTAACTATGAAATTATAAACTAATCATTTTAAGGATTTGTTAACATTGGCTAATGCTGTCCAACTCATATGTATTTATGAAGGATTATGTTGTATGGATTCCTGAAAAGACAGTATACATCATTTGTAAACTTTGCAATTACATTAGGAAACGCATCAACTATCTTTCATAAACATTTATGTGGTTTGGAATTGTAATTTACTGGTCTGCTTCTCTAACAATATGACTGTAACCCATATTTTATTTTAAGGTAAGAACAAACATTTTTTTTTAGGTGAACTGGTCAACGAAGTAAACAGGAGAAACCTTCTCTACCTATAGTCCCTCTAAATGTTGGTTTCACCTGTGTGAAGGATAGTGGTGTGGGACCCTCTCCACCTGATAAGCAGACAGACTAGGCTGACAGGTTACGTGTGTGTGGGACACTATCAGGTGCGTCCTCTAATTGGTTTCCCTCTCAAAGGCAAAACCTATTTAACAGGCTCAGCCTTGCACTTGGTTTGTTATACCATTTCCCAGCTCTTATCTATGAGACAGTGGCAGTGGGAGCCTACAGCAGGTGCAATCAGGGCTGGGATCTGCTGAACGCAGTAGCTAACGCTCGCGGTCGAGTGTCTCTCTAAAGGTGAGTTTAGAAAACAGAGGACATAAAGGATTTATTATTATTATTAGTAGTAGTAGCATTATTATTATTATTATTATTATTATTATTATTATTATTATTATTATTATTATTGTTCTTGTTGTTGTTGTCACCAAAATAAAAAAAATACTCCTCTATTGCCGATGTTGTCTATTTTACTATATATAAAACAAGTAAAAGGCATTTAAAAAAATGATCAGTAAAGGTTTTTATAGTGGAGGTTTCTTAATGAATAAGGATTTGGAGATTGCCCCAGGCTTTGAGAGGTAACGTACATTACTGTAATCAATGTGTTATGGATGTCCATTTTTATGTTTTATGTTTTGTATTACTTAGCTAATTATAGTTGTATTTAGACATAAACACCATACAATCTACAAAATTAATAAACTGTTACTTCCAAAACAATAATGGTGTGTGGTGGTGGTACAAAGAATCTGTTCAACTTTTTAAAGAACAATAATTATGAATGCAAAAAATCCAGATAATTGTCCCATTGCTGTGAATCTTACACATGCCAATCAATGTTTTTAAATTACGTTTGGTGTGAAATTGAAATTGCTGTGGGGTTTAAGTTTAAGACACAAAACAGGCAAGTCTAGCTCAGGTGGCTAGACATCTCAGGTGGCATCTCATTTAAAATAACAATCTATGCCTGACTGCCTCTGTAATGTTAACAAGAGTTGTTTTAAGTAGTCTTGAAAAGTAATATAGTGATTATATGCCTTGTACAGCATGACATCGAGGTAGGCACATCACAACAATTATCTGTCATTTTCTCAGGCAAGACGCTGGCAGGTAATTTCAGAAGAACACTGCAACTGCTTTTGTGACTGAGTTCTGTAGGCACATACCTGAGCAGCTAGAAAGAGAATTGTGTGCGTCTTTGAGACAGAGAGAGAAAGAGAGAGAGAGAGATTATCACTTGGCAAACCGTCTTAAGTTTGAGACTAGCAGTGCTGAAAAGTCCTGGTTTAGGTGTGGAAGAGAGACGTCCTACCTATTGTTTTTCTTGTCCATTTTTTTTTCTATCTGTGACTTTTACCCTTTCCTCATTCACTCTGTCTCACACAATCTCTCTGCTCTCTCTCTCTCTCTCTCTCTCTCGCTCTTGCTCTGACAGGCTGGGCAAAAACATGACATTTCAGTCCTGCCCTGGAAAGCTGATTGGAGCTTGTTACGGCCCTGAGCTCTATCAAATGAAACATGTCCCTGCAATTAAAGAGACTCCCTGCTCTTTGCACTAACCGTGGCGGCCTGATTGGTGTCCTCACTGGTCACTAACACAGGGAACATCCTTGCATCCAAACCACACAGTCATTTAAACTAAAGCCAATGGGGGGACATCAAGGGCATCGCCTGTGTGTGTGTGTGTGTGTGTCTGTGTGTGTGTACATGCGTATGTGTGTGCCTACCATGCTCAACTCAATACCTTTCCTTTGTATTAGTCTATTGCCGTTAAGGTGTGTGTGTGTATGTTTCTCTGTGTGTGTGTGTGCTTGTGTGTGGGAGATGCAAGCCTTTGAGTCTGAGCCATAAAGATTATTTGCCAGGGACTGCAGTAAAAGTCTCTGATACTATCTGACTTTTTCTCCCAAAGTCAATTTGTCTTAAAAGATCACAGAGGCTGTCCCAAAGAACTGAATAAAAGATTTATAAAGCCTGTCACTGTATCTAATGGTGCGAGTTAGCGTGAGAGTCTCAAACGCTCCGCCCCAAAGGACCGTCCCATGGGAGAGGCGGAGGACTCGGCCATCCTTGCCTCAGCCATGCAATGACAAGTCCATAGACACAGCAATACATCTCATTCAGGCTCTGGCATGAGATCAATTCAGTGGTCCTAGCTGATTCCTCCAATAACACATTGTGCCTTTATTCAGCAAAGGGGCTTCTCAGAAACATGATCTGATGAGCTACAACCTACAATGATTCACAGTATATACTGTATATGTATAATCCAAATGACACACACACACACACACACACACACACACACACACACACACATATATCACATATATATATATATTTACAAAGTAGTCAGTGTCTTGTATAGCAGTATACATTTATTGTCCTCTATACAGTTTACAGTGTTGCCCCATGAAAAGATAGAACGGACTATTTGCAAAAATGTAAAGGGTGTGCTCAATCCTGTGTGATACTGTAATCACCGACATGACCCAATTATTATTCTGCTGCAATATCAACTGCATGACTCCGGTCCTATTTTAAAGCACAACTTTATGATGACTTTAGTATAACAGCTCTAAAGTCATTCAGGTGATAAACAAACTTATAATAAGGAGGATGACGCACATGTATTCCAGCTAATTACTGAGAATTAAGCCTTGCAACTTCACTATTGGTGTGAATTTAAGACACTGGGAGAGTAAAAATCCCTAGGACTACATACTGTAGTGCTGCTTTAAAGTGTGTTATATTACATCAATGTTTAAAACTGCAGTTTTGATGTCCACACAATGTTTTTTTTGTGTTGGCATAATGACAAATTATTGTACTGTACATGACCTGTCATCAAAGGATCAGGTGTCAGTCTTGTCTAACTGTTTAGATGTCTTCAAAGGCCACGACCTTTTCAGCGACCTTTCCGTCCTTTCATCTCTAATACCCTTCTCAAAAAAAAGAAAAGTTCTTCTGATACAGAGCTGAGTGTTCCGACCAGCTGGATTGGACTGAAATTAACTCTGGTTCAAACCCTGGCTTAGCTTTTGGCCCAGATGTGATCTTAGTTCTTAGCATTCATGATCTCCTCTGGCAATTTGCCTGGTTCATCGAAAACAAGGAGGGCACAGTCTGTTTTCTATAGGCCGCAAACCCATACTGGCAAAACGTTCAAGACTGCAATTATTCAGACCCAAAGAGTTGCCTGTCTAGTGGGCTTTCTTTTATGTGTGTGTTTGTGTTGTTTTAAAAGGCTGCCATCACAGCTTGGTATTGTGGTGCCATGTTCAGAGCCCTTGCATCTGGACGTCCATGACAATGGGTGAGCCCATTAGATACCAGCAGCAGGCTTCAGCCACAGAAGATGACAATAGATTTCTTCCAAAATACAATTAGTATTCATCATTCATATCACAAAGTACATGCATTGTTATATCACAAAATTTGATGCACACACTTTGCTACGCAAGTCCATTCTAGCATTGGCATACACTTAGCATTGACTATGAATCATCCCCTAGTATTGGCCTTGGGCCTTCTGATCTTGGTCTTCTGTGGCTGAGTGTCAACCTCGCAGATCCTGTCTGACTGACACAGCAGCAGTGTTGCCAGATGAATCTGAAGTTTTCCAGCCCAAAACCTGCTCAAAACCCACCAGAATGGTCCTAAAACCACCCAAAGTTTGAGTTAGTGCAATATCTACAATTTATATAAAGCCACCTACCTATATTAGGCCTACATTTAAAATCTTTAATACTCCATTGGTTATTCTGTCTTCTTATAGTTCGGCATGCATAAAAGTCATCACATTATTTACAGAGGCATCGGTGAATGACATGAGCCATTCAAAGAGAATGAGAAGCGTTGACACACCATGCTTTGTAGCTAGATCATGGCAAAATCTAAATGCCATAAGGAAAATACAAAAGCTGCCAATAGACTATATCTAACTAAAATGAAGGAGGGCTGACATTATTATAATTTGATTACAGAAGTAATTCTGGCAAAATACTTTGCTTTGAGCCTAGTGTTTCTCAAAAACCTTGCAGTTTGCATGAATAGCCAAAAGCCTAGGCTATTTTGGAGACTATGGTTTAGTCTACAACTATAGTGCACTTTGCAGAAATGCAAAAAGGCAAGGCTATTAGCATATGGACTTGTGAACGTCTGACTGAGATTTAGTAGCCTGATCAAACCAACGTAGTCAGTGCTCCTGACATATTTGCTCACTGTAATGTGCGAATATGGCACTTTGTAGTCTATCCTTTCACGTTTCACCATTCCTTCCAAGAAAATAGACTCCAAGAATTAAAAAACAATGCATCCGTAGTATCCGCAACTGTTTAGCGCGTGCGTCTGCACCGGCTGATTATCGGAATGCTGAAGCTAACTGCGGAGAACTCATGTTTTCTGTACCACCACTTATAAGCATTATTTGCTAATTGCGTGAAGCAAGTGTCCAAAATCCAGACAAATGGTTAAATATGAGGACATTATGTCTTGGCTGCAAAACTGGACTGTCGGCCGAAATTCAGACAAATGAACCCGCCCAAGCCATTTTGTACCCGCAAAATTAGGCTAAATAAAAATCCCAATCTGGCAACATTGGACAGCAGAAGCCAAGCTTACTCCCTGGAGTAAACTTGTGGTGTGAATGGAGGAAGGAGGGGAGCATCAAAGTCAAACCAGAAGAACAGATACATGAGAAAAGTTGATTTTAAAGGCATGTGTGGCCTGTGATCAGACCGGAGCGGTAATTGAAAGAAATTATGCCGTATTCATACTGAATCAGTGTGTTCGCGGTGCATATGCAGTGTGGACACAATGGGGTTTGATTTTATGATTCAGTATTGTTTTGTGGATCACAAATTGGTGTCAACAATAAAATAACACCAGAACAAAGAGTTGTTTAAGCCATGCAAGTCATGCTATGTTATAACCATCCTTGGAGTAAATATTCTACATCACTGTGAATCTCACCTAAAGCAATTCAAGGTCTGGCTAAGTTTAGCTGCTAGGTTAATGTGAGAAACCCACCTTGCTACAACTACAGAATGCTGTGCTAAACCATGCCCCCCAGGCAAAGTTTGATATCCACGAAATTTGTGGGGTGTAGGCTGTGTGCAACCCAAGCCTTAGAGTCTTACTGGCACAACATTTGCTAAAGCTTCATTTTAGTGTCCTAAGGCTCATACACAGAGACTGCAGAGGTTGTTCATGGAGCAGTAAGCTGCACTGGCACACTCATAATAACACATTAGTAAAAGGAGAGTTGGAGCACAGGACAGGAGAGAAGAACTGTCAGAACACGAGTAGGCCCAGACTCTCTTGCCACAGTTTGTAGCACAAAAAATGACTAGTAAAACAATATACTAATAAAACAATTAATCAATTTCAATCTTCAGTCATCCATTTGTGCGCTAAGCAGATTTACTGGTGGACCAGATGTTGTCTCTGCCCTTGTGAGCTGCTGAGCAGCTTTCTGTGTTATATTGATGAGCGAGGGGCAGATGGACACCACCCACGGATTCAAGTTTTGCTCCCAGCGAACCTGTGGCCCGAAGCAGTAAACTGTAAACCAAATTGTAATTGTGAATTAAATAGACTTGTACTTACTCCAGTTCCAAATAAATCACATAAAACTAGAAATAGATGATACATAAATTTGACATAAGTTCATTGATTTGACATAATTTCATTAAATTTAACAAAACTGCATATGCAATATGCACATTGCAATTACACAAGCTGGGTACTGGGAGCTGTCAGGAATGCCTGATAAATCACAGATGCTTCAGGGTGGCACACCTGGCAGTAAAGGTGGTAGGCATGCTTAAAACAGATCCATCTCAATGTTACTGCTCCTTACCCATCTTTAAAATGTCCTTAAAGAGTCACTGCCATGCTCTTAAAACATGGAGGTGACTTGCTGGGATTATTTATGGTTCAGCCCAAGTCACTATTGTGTCCAATGAACAGAGCCCTAACTTTTTAAAGACGCCAACATGTTTTAAACCACAATCTCTGACAGGAAAGAGCAGGAAAACAATAAAGAACAAATTTCTGACTTTCCCAAGTCTAAAATTGTACCTTTAAACCCTAGAATATTAACCCAAACCTACATGTATATTCACATACACACACAGCATGTTAATACATTTTTGCAAATGATGGAATGTAAACAGAAATCAGATGAGGTCAGGAATTAAATGAAAATGTAGGTTTGGGAAATGTGCAACTCTCTATTATAAATTCATCTCCAGATTGAAAGCTGTCATTTATATTTAATTTCATATTAACCCACAGACCTTGCAGCTCATTGAACCTTCATTATCTGTTATCGTAAACACTGAAGTGCCTTGCATATTTAATACACAACTTCCCTCTGATATGCACGGCTCTAATCAGTTTGACTGTTCAGATCTGATACAGGCATGCAAACGAGATTGCACAATGACAGCTGGGCACTCAGACATGCCATGCGTGAGTGAATAGCACAATACTTTAAGTAAAAAAGAAACTGACTGAAAGTGTGTTGTTTGTGAGGTAGTGCAAAAGATTTAAACCTGTTATTGTCAGATTCTGTTCTCTCTCTCTCTCTCTCTGTCTCTGTCCGTGTGTGTGTGTGTGTGCGTGTGCGTGTGCGTGCGTGTGTGTGTGTGTGTGTGTATAAACATATATTAGAGAAAGCAACTATAGAACATTGCATGTTTCTCTACCATCACTTTATTTTGAATCTAGTGATGGTGAATTGGTGGTGAACAAGTTGACATATGAAGCAGATAGGATTTTCAGCCAGTAGTTTCATTATGAGAAACAAAGCAAGAGAAAACCAACATTAAATGTTACAACATTAGGACAAATTAACGGTGAGGACAGTACCACCCTCCAAAATAGAAACTCTTGAGCTCCACTGATGGTGGAAAACAGTGTGATGCAACATGAAAAGAATCCTTACATTATTAAAAAAAATTGTGTTTGTCTTATTGTTCGCAATATGTGTTTTATCATCATACAAATCCTTGAAAGAATGACCACTCCTTTGGTACTTGTCCTCAATAACCATCAGTTCTCTGCAAAATTATTGCAAATAAACTCTTACATTAATGAAGCTGGCCCATGGGCATAGTTCTGATATTCAAATACATTAACTTGTGGTGGAATAAAGCCTATGAGGATTTAGCCAGGTAATTATATGTTGACTTTGTCAGGCAGAGGTAGGTCCTATGACACCAGGAAAGTCACACACACACACACACACATCCCTCCCCCCTTATTTTTCCCTCTACTGACATATGCATATAAAGGAAGTTAATAACTTGTGATTTAATCTACCTGCATGAAATGATTTTCAGAGGAACTCCGACGAGAGGAGACCATCAGATTAGGATTTCCTTGAGGAGGCGCTGCTGGTGAAGGAGTCGTTTGAGGAGCCAGGCTGATCTCTCCTTTTAATTATTTCACTTTTGTTGCAAGAATGAAAGCCATTGCAGTAAAATCACAATGAGCGCTGTGAATTGGGCTAAAAGTTATTATTTAAAGACAGACTGGGTAAAGTCATCAGATTAACTTTTCACGTTCAAGCACTTCTTGCAGATTGAACGTGTGTGTGTGTGTCTGTGTGTGTGTGCGCACGCGCATGTATGTGTGTGTGTGTGTGTTTTGTGTGTCTGTGTGGGTGGGTGTCCGTGTGTGTGTCTATGTCTGTAGTTTTAATTAGCAATGTTCATTGCTTAGAATGACTTGAAATAAATTAATTCACAATTAAAATGAGTTAAGCTTATGCTGATAGTTCTTCTTTGTCTCTAATCTTCTTTAACCCGTCCAAACGTGCTCAGAATTGAACCTGAAGAGACTATGTGGAAAAGGTTTAGCGCTATAAATGCTTTTACTTATCTTAAATTCTACTGAAGCTCTCGCAATGTGTGAAAATAGCATTATTGAAGAGTATATCGGATCATAACTGTTTATTCCATACTTCAAATGTCAATATGGTTGGTCAACACATTTCCAATTTGGTCCTGTGGGATTGTGAGTGTCTTTAATGAATAGAATGCCAACAAGTAGATGATATAACACTGCATATCCATGTTATTCTGTCCTGTCCATTTTAATCTTTTTTCTTCCCCTTCTGCTTTGTGTTTGAGCTACCTATGTGGATGCTTCACTGGAGATTTATTTTTCACGAATGATAACTGGAAGATCGAATACAAAGTAGTCCAACATGGCAACATGTATTCACAGAGAATAGGGTGGATAGCAAAACAAGGAATGTAAATAAAAATAATGTAGAATAAGTGATAATAGATTCTGTTTTAACTGATAGAAATAACCTTTTCAGTCACTAATTGCAATATGGCAGTTATTGATCAACAGCATAGTAAAAGACATTAAGCCTGTGAGGCCTATTGGGTTTTCTAATTCACACACATTCTTCTCTGTTAAAAGAACAACAGTAAAGATGAGTCAGAGCCACTTGCAACTTCTTGTTTTAGTCAGAACTATGTTCTATGTTTATTGTAGTTTCAGTGCAGAGGCAGATATTTGTATTTTGAAAATGTTTATTCTTATTCTGAAATAAATCTTGGCTGTTGGAAAATCAGTGTGTGTTTGTGTTTGTGTTTTTATTCTATTATTCTCATGGACTCGTAGTGAGAGTCTGATTTTGATCTTGTAAAAAAATTGTGAAGTGTTTTGCTTGGAAAGCAACCTTGTTTATGATTTTGATTTAGTGAAATCTTTCTATAAATGCAAGGAACATCAAGGGAACACACTGGTATGCAGTGTGTCTTAAAGGCACACTAGACAAAGTTTTTGGGTTAATTTATCAGCTTCATAGTCACTTGATAAATAGTCAGTGATTAAATGGCTCATTATGGGATGAATGAAGGCTCTCATGGTCGCCTCTAGCACAGGTTCCACAGTTACTACACTTGCAGGATCTGAAACACTGGGTTGAGGAAATGAAACTGAAAGTGAATTAAATAGAAATTGTATTTCTATTTACCAGCTTCTCAGTCAACATAATGTCAACAAAAATGATCATCTCTGGTTCCTGTTTTTTGGTTTGTAAGTAAATTCACGTGGATTGGTGAGAATGTACAATCTTGTTGCTATTTTTTTTTTTATTATTTTAAATTGACGACTGTAGAAGGAACTCCGTAGATAAAAATCGCAGTCTTGCCTGGTTACCAGCAACCCAAACACGCAATTTCAACTCTCACTAACTTAATTTAGACATTCTTTGTAGCCTACCTTCAATAAACAATTTGCTTTTCTAACTGCATGAACCTGAATCTATTGGCTATCATCACAGATTTAATAAGGAACCCTGTAAATATGTAACTGGGCTACAGTTTCCTGAAAAACATACTTTGTACTGCCCTAGTGGTTTGAAATAGGCTTCTGTGAGAGAAAGAGAACCAGCAGACCAGTGCTTAATTGCAGTCATGGTTATAACTTCCAGGTGAGCGGTCAGAAATGTGAATCTAACCTTTCAATCCACCCATCGTATTGGATGACTCATGATTTAGCACGGGTCAGTCGTGAGATGACCACACCAGAGAGGGAGATAGGCCACACAAGGGAGAGAGACAGGTTAGGAGTTGTACACAACTGCAAAATGCCTCAGCTTGACCTTTGACTCTGGTTCTGCACTCAGAGAATTGGTGATTGCCCTTTGCAGTGTTCCGTGGCATGACGAAGGGCAGGCGAGGGCAGATGAGTGACTGGCCATTTTTTTTTTTCAGATGTCCTGCTTTGTCTCTGTATTCAGTCTGTTCTGTTCTCATTATCACAGACATGAGTTCACCTGCACTCTCTTAGATTCAATTAGTTTAGAGGCCAGCAGGAAAATATTGAAAGGCACTGTCGAGAAAGCAGAAGCCGCGGAGAAGGTTGGAAAGGTCGACCTGATGAAGTCTCAGGGAATATGGAGCAAAATATGAGGGGAAAAATGTGAAATGTAGAGAAAGAGAGAGGGAGAGAGAGAGAGAGAAATGAAAGGTCTTCCATTACGACGAGCACCCAAACTGCATTTTCTAACTTAAAAAACATGACCGCAGGTAGTGCTTTGAGGACGTTACACATGCAGCCTCAATTTTAACGCCTTGCCGGGATTTAGACATAAAAGGTTGAATTTTGTTGATAAAGTAATACAAACCTAACCAACACAGCCTTATGACATTCAAATATGTTTTTTTATTGCATCAGAAAATGTCTCAACCCACTCCAACCCTTCTGGAGACTCACAGAGACCACAAAGGAGTCCCGGTTGGGTGTGGAATTTCTCTGCCCTAAACGAGCCGTGACATAACACCCTTGTATTATGCATGCTAATGCTGCTGCCATTGTCTCCTCCCTGGTGGGTTTGGCGGCTCTCAGGATGACCTTGCTGGGGAGCAGGTGTCTGCAAGAGGGAAATGATATCACCTGCAGGTGACATAAAACTCCCAATTAAACGGCAAGGTGTCCGAGAAGTATGCAGAGAAAGCAATGCGTGATGAGAATTCCTCTGGATGCACACACACACACACACAAACACATACACACGCACACACAAGGATGTTGGATTCTCTGCCTCCTCAACATTCTTTTTGTTCTATCTTCTTCAGATCAGAAAAACTTAACAGAACAGCATAGATGGACACAAATTGGTGCCGTCTTTGCACATATGCAGTGAACTATGTGTATTTGGCTGAGCATATGTGTGTGAGTCTGTAAGTCTTTGTGTTGGTGTGTGTGTGTTAACAATAGCGCAGAAAATTCAATTCCATCTAATTGTAAGACTTTTAAACTAAACTAAAGCACAGTCCAAACTGGGTGAGTTGATGTTAACATTTTGTAAAAATGGTTTTGATGAAAAATCATCAAAACATATCCTGACATTTTGTTTGTATGATGCACAGCTACAAAAATGCACAATATTTCTTTGTTGTCTTGCCTCTAAAAGCATTTTGTTGCCTTCCTCTCAAAGAGCTACATAATAAGCCATCGCGTGCAGCCTCTGTGGCCTGCAGCTAAAGGAGTCCACTGAATGTCAGTGATGCTTAACTTTTTATCCAAATTAAATATATGCCCTATTCTCCATAAGTGCGTATTCATTAACAATAACAGTAATAACAGTAGCATGGCCACACTCTGTTAATGGAATGGTCATTTGCTTCCACTGTACTTGACTTGATGTATATGGTAGCCCCAATGAACTCTCTTTATGTACAAGCCTACTTTTACGTTTATGACAAGTTTGTGAATATTCATCTGATGACTTACACACGCTTCTCTGAATAAGAAAACTCACACACTTTTCTTGTGTGGGATTATTGAACACTGACAGTAGTCACAACACCTTCAAATACCTGTACAAATAAACACTTACATTTTGGCATGTGCTGCACTCATTTGACCTTCCAAACAACAAAGAAAAGTTCCTTCCATCCTCCTTCTCACTCTGCCATGGTCTATGCGTGTCTCATCTCAGAACTTGTATAGCGGGCATAACCTCATTACTTGCATGACTTGCTGGAGTCGAAACATTCTTAACTTGTTTTGCTTTTTTCTCTTATATTGTGCCTCACATTTATTTTTTGGCAAAAGTGGAACTTGCACAGCCGCGTGATTAGACCCACTGAAACGGCTCAAATCCTCTCCTTAATCCACGTCACTGGGAAAACTCAATTTTGCACTTTTTTAAATATATATTTTTTTATTATTATTCATTCTTTCTCTCATTGGTTGTATTGTCATCTACCGACTATTATCGACTGCGATCTAAAATGAAATTCCAAGAAATAGTAGTTCACGACATTGAAATAATAGCTTTTTCCATGGTAATAGTGTGGGGAGGAGCAATATGAATTAAGTGTGAAGGAATTAATTAAAGTAATTGCATTTATATGGACCTATGAATTAATCTGAATGACTACTGAAGGAAATTATGTTTAAGTAGGACATCCTTCGTCAAATTTTATGAATACGTCAAGTATTCTGATGAATAAACTGGCGTGTGTGTGTGTGTTTGTGTGTGTGTGTGCGTGTGTGCGTGTGCGCATGTGTGTCTGTAGCTCAACAGGCTTTATCTTGAGCAGGTAAAAGTGTACTCTAACTAACTAAGACTACTGCTGAAGTAAATCATGTCTGTGCATTAGACAGTCACGTTTTTGTACATAATATCTTTGTGAAAACAGTAATCTGCTGCCATACCACATTTATATGCATGCACAGTAGACAAACAGCATAATAATCAATAGGCTACACATACATAGGGGTCGAGTTCTCACAACTTCATCAGAAGACCATATTGCCAATAATGCCAAGTTCATTGGTTCAAGTCTGACAGGGTCCACATATAATAGATTCATTTGCTGTGCTGGACACAGTCTGCTGGATGTATGATGATGTAAATGGATTTTTCTTTGCCCTCATCCTCATTAATAAACTACATGCTCACTTAGTGTGATTGAATGCAGAAGCAATTTTGCCTGTGTCCCAGATGCAGCCTAGATGGCTGAGTTTATGCATTTTATATATTATTAATATTATTTATTATTGTTGTGATGATTTATTATTTTGTGCTAGTTTTTTAAAAAAAAAGTCGATATATAAAATGAAGGATTAAAATGAACACACTGAAGAGAAAATAATGAGTCAAGAAAGGAGGTAACCCACAGTTATTGCGGAGCTCATGTATGTAGAGAACAAAGTAAAAAAAAAAAAAAGTGCTGTATACACATAAACAACAAATAGAACAAATACATTTTTATAAAGAGAGCAGAAGTTATTTTTTGAACAATTGAAAACTGTATTAATCATTGTGCAGTGGTCATGCATTAAATATGAATGTCTGTGTATTTTTTGAACAATGCCATTTATTTCAAAGGTCATACTAGGTGTTAAGAAAAAGCCATTGAACGGTAGGAGGTGTTATAGTGGGATTTATCTTAAAGGTTAGGTTATATACTGTTACAGGTAAAGGAAACACTGCAAAAAGCTGCTATTTTCAAAAAGGTTAAACCCAAGATTAACGACTAAACATGGCGTATCCCATGTGGGACTGGTGATATTAGCAACACAAGAGTTAAAAAACTATAAAGTTCTATAAAGTTTGTATTTATAATGCACCATGAGGTGTCTATGAAGCTTTGTAATGCTCATTATAACCATCTGTACATATTCACACTCCTCATAACCAACTTCATGATGCATTATGACAATTAATTATGAATGACCTGACCTATATATGACCTGATAATAACTTGTGAGACAGGAATGTCTATGGCAGATGTTATTTCCACCCGAGTGTATATAGCTAACAATGCTGTTATACCCGGTGGGCATAGTAAATGTGGCTAGTTTTAACCAGGTGTACATACCCTTAACTGCATGGAAACAGCATCAAAGTCTTGATCTGCTTTCCCAATTGGAAAGTGGGGGTGCTTCCTAATGAGGCCTAGCTGAATCTATTACTGAGCAGGCATCACAGCTATATAAGCTATATACAGCTATATATAAGAGGAGTAGCCTACTGCAGTGTTCATGTCCAAAACACTGTATTCCTACAACTGCAAAGTATTCCTCTATGAGTAGCCTACAAGACTCTGAATCCCCATAGTCTGGGAAAACCCATCCTGATCTGCAAGCAATTTGAATTTGCTCTGCAGCTCAGTGTGGCCATCAGGTCTACTTATACTTCATTTTGTTTGTCTGAGATAGGGAACCAATCAAAAACAGACGTCCCCCTGGAATCTAGAAACAACCAACAATGGTATTTTGCCCAACATTTGTTGATTCCATCTTAAAGAAGTGACAACAAGGTATCCAGACCAAGCTCAATCTTACTCGTTCACAAAGACTAGCTTCCCCAAATTTGAAAAGTCAAGTCTGTGTGTGTGTGTGTGTGTGTGTGTGTGTGGATGTGTGTGTGTACTTTGAACTGGTAATAACTGAAATTAACTCTTCACAGTTGGAGACACATTTCAAAGTGAAATGTGGCATTTGAGGACTATACACACAAAATAGTTTAAATGTGATAAGACGTTAATCACATTTATTGATTTAAATTGATTGAAATGTTGATAACATTATAGGGAAACTGAATAGAGCCATTTGGCTGCAACCTTGATAAATCACAAGGCCGAAATGTACTATTGAAATTACATCTTTGTAGCCTTGGGTTATTGAGTATTTGATGTCTAAACAAACTAATTGTCTGGGAATTTTGAGTCATGTTCTCACCCAATTAGAGTCCATCAGTGATGCCAGGCTGTTATTTTGTAACTTTTCACAGAGAAAAACATGTGTATTCCAATCATTCCGATTCCAATCAAAATTCCATCATTTGCATAGACTGCAGTACACGCATTTTAAAAATAAATTTGAATTCATTCAGAGCTGAACATGTCACTACTAACCAACAAGAATCTCTCCTAACTTTTAAAACTTTTCCCTCATCCTCCTTTGCTGCTATTGACAGTCCAGCGAATTCGACAACCCCACCTCCACCCAATACCACCAGTTGGTCCCTGTCTTAAAGGGGCCATTTTATACAAATGTCAAAATTTCTGTGATTTTGTATTTCCATTCAGGTTTCTTCATGCTTCAAAAACCACAAAAAAAACTTCCATCGAGATGAGAGGTTTTGATGTCTGAAATCATGTGCTTCAGTGAGCCATTTGGATCTCTCCCCTATTTTGACTCTCAGGTTACTATATATACAGTATGGCTCCGCCACCCCCCAAGTCATACATGAAGTGTTGTGTTGTTGACTACATAGCCCACCCAAATAGGCCTACTTTGTCAATAGCCTGTAGATTGGTGGTTTCCAGCCTAATTTCCTCCAAGAGATGCTTCAAGAAAACCAATGTGGCCAAGAGCTACTCTACTACTATTTTACACTGGTGTTATTGATAATCCTGGAGATAGATGTTATGTCCTTTACCATCTTACACACTTACAATGCAGTGCAAATACTAATGTAAACTGTCATTTAAATTTGTGGTAAAAAAAATATTGTCTGACCTTTACTAGATCTTTATGATAGATTAAGATTAACCCAAGCCATAAACATGGGAGAGCCTCAAATGACAAAGTAGAAGTAACAAACAAATCAGTCTTGAGCTCTACTCTGACTTGCATCATGCTACTTTCCCTTCAATCCTAACCCTCGTCAATCCTTTCATTTTAATCCTCAAAACTGTTAAATGAAAGTCTTTTTGAAGAAAATGAAACTGACTAATTAGCAAATTACAGCTGAGCCTCATCAAACATGTAAACTGGCATAGCAAAGTTTTTGACCACTTAAAAATACACAGAAAAATAGTGACCATCATCTTTAAACAACTTCATTATGTTCTTTAAAAAAACTACTTCTAATTTTGAAACTAAAAATGTCTCTGGTGTATTGATCACGTACTGTAACTTTGAAACTCTGTCTAGTCTTAATCATATTTCAAAATGGAAGGAATAGTAGAAAATAAGTATATCAATGAGTCACTCTTTTGTGTCAGAATGACCTTTTGTTGCCACATTTTTTTGCAGTTGCCAGGATACAATATCTCCCATAGCGACACATGAATCAGGAAAGATGAGTCATTTAAAAAGCTCTAATTTAACAAGAAATCTCAGACCACTCTCACACAGAATGTGTACATGGTCTTATAGATTAATCTTGACGTTTTCAATTTTTTGGGTTGACATTTTTAAAATTGATGTCATGCCTATTTTTCATGCAGGCTATACATGAGAGCAAACATTCGGGAACTTTGTCATTATGATGTGGTTAACGCAGGGTAAAGACAATAAAAATTCACTGTTTGATTGAATGAGAGTAAAGGGTAAAAGTTATACCGAACATCTTTAAAATTCACAGGGCATTAAACAATTTGATAAACATAACTTCTTTAAAGACTTGTTTTCACATAACTGATGCTAAGCATATTTACATTAGCAGCCAAATCTGCCTGCAATGTCCTGATGTTACTAGCTAACTCTCATTTTTTGCTAGCATTTAGCATTAGCTCCAGTTAGCTTGCTAATAGGGCATATCATTGTACACAGCAAAGTGGAGACCATACCGGTTGAAAATATCGTATGGACATGTAGTGTGAGAGCTGTCATGTGAGTAAATTCAGATGTAACCAGTAGCATAGGTGCCACTTTGAGGGTTAGCCTGCTATAAACCATCAAATGTCCATAGAAACCCATTCTAAGATGGGTAGAAGTACTGATGCTTCCGTTTAACTGAAAAACACGCATAATGCAAACATTAATGTGTAGTTTATATGTACAGATTATATTTCTCAGAAGACAAGCCTTACATAAACAATAACTTGTGGGTTTCATTTGTGTTGGACACATGCCAACTTTTAAAGCCATAACTCTACTTAAGGAGGTTGCATTTGTTCCAGCGTAATTAATCCATTCAGTTTACTTCAGTGTGTCAGCCCCTAGCTACTGTGGGTGACGTGATGTTGCCATTATGCATACAGTATGAATGCTCAGAGTCCAAAAAGCCAGTTGTTTAATTAGGCTTATTGATTGGTAGAGAGTTAAGTCAAATCTGGTTTATTAATTTTCGTCAAAATCTTAAGGGTTAAAGTGATAGTCTGGAGTATTCTCGACCATTTCACCATTTCGACCTTTCACCAAATGCTGGTACGACATTAACAGAATTAGCATAACAGCAGCTAATGCTAGCTGAATAGGGTGAAGGAAAATGAAAGTGCAAGTGTTTCTCACCCCATTCAGCTGATGTTAACTGCTGGTTTGCGGTTCAGTGTATATTGTACCAAATTCCTTTTTTTTTCCTTACCAACAGCACTGAGTGACCTTGTCGCTTTGGAAATTTCCATTTAAAGTCATGCCACTTCAGCCTGGGAACCATATTTAGCTAAGGAACACATCTGAGTTTGGTCTTTAAGGTCCATCAGTGGATTACCATAGAAACTGCCAACTGCCTGATTACAAAAAACACTTTTCCAGTGTGTGGTAGGCTTCTGATAGCATCTATACTAAAAAAAACAAAACATGAACCATATTTTCTGAAAATGAATGAACTGCAATCAAAACCTTAATTTAAAAAGATGCAGATACGGTAAGAGTCTTACTTTAAGCACCAACTTTCAGTTCACTGCCCCATGGAAATAAAAAATAAACTACATGTGCAGTGCATACATGCTACATATGCCTGCTTCCAAGTCAAAGTTTTCAGGTAATGTTAAGCAAGTGAGCCATTTCAGTTTGAAAGTATGTGAATTCAATTCAGTTCAGCGTAGTTCAATTACATTATGCAACGCCTTTTACAATAGCATTGTCTCATGGCGCTTCACAGCAAGGAGCACCCAAGAGCAACAGGGGCAAGGAAAATCTTGTGGTAGTTAATACAGGAAGAAGCCTTGTGCATATCCACACTTAAGGGGCCAACCAAACTGCCAGGGGTCATGCAGCAAAAGTACAGCAGTGGTTATCATGATAGACTACAATTTGTCCATGATTTTAGCTGAGCATCATAATAATTCCAAAATATTGTTCCACAACATTATATGGTAGTCAAGCCATGGGCAGGAACACCTGGGAAATTATAAAACTGCTGTCTCAGTTCTGTGCTTTTCTTTATCTCCACATGGGTTGGCGGAGGGAAAGTGATCAAAGGAACGTTTAGTGTAAGTATGGGTTTGTCATCACACTCTGTCTTTGTTTTTGTTCTGATTAGTCCGATTAGCTGTGATCTCAGAATCCGAGAACTTGGAGTTCAAGCTTTGTGGCCATGCCTAGGCCAAGATAAAAACAGTTTGCCATTGTATGTGTAGTGGAATTTACATAATTAGAGTCTATGGAATCTATGTTTGTATAGTTGTAACAAATTTGTGCATGCTAGTTTGCTTATGCATTTGTGTGTGTGTGTGTGTGTGTGTGAGAAAGAGAGAATCTTTGTATGTGTTTGGCAGGAGAGCAGCAGTATTAACTAAAGGCGTTGAGCTGTGAGATTAGTACCTTGTCCCTATGCTTGAGGGGGGAGAGAAAAGACTGAGAACAAGCTGTCTCTTATGGCATTAGACTCTCAATTCTGCTTAATGAAATCTACCATACTGGACAATGGGAGGAAATTACATTTGGGCAATGGATGACCAGCCTTTAGATTCACCATCACCACACATACACACATCACACACAGAGACATATACACACACATACGCACACACACATGCACACACCCTAGACATGAAACACATTACTTTTCACAAAAACGCTGCCAGAACATCTGTAAAGATGGAATTTGCTCTAAAGATGATTTTCTTAATTAACCTACACAAGATTTAATTAAAAAGCCAGTCTGGTTTAATTACAGTGATTCTTTCTCTCAGTGAACAATGTCTTCTGTCTGGTGTCACAGGGCATCAAGAAGGCCTGTTTTCAGTTGGACTGGGGCAATATCGCTTCATGGATTAAAGGACCACTGCACCATCTTTTTTGTCTAGCTTCGATCCAGAGTTTCATCAGAGGCAACCCCCATGCACCCCATCTTTTTTCTTCCCAATAATATATCTATTCCAGTATAATGTACATTTTTCCAATTAGTCCATATGACTGACCTCATACACTTTTTATCTGCATTATTATACTCTTTATATCAGCATGTTTGCATGTCCCATTTGCCCTGTCCCCCAGATCTTTCCTCCCAATCGATTCAACCTTTGGCTGAGAATTAGTGCTAATTGCATTAAGATTCAGAGTCTGACATCGATCCATCCTCCTGTCTTGGTACCTTGAAAGAACTGCAGGGATGAGGTGAGAGGTTCCTGTCCTCAAAATCAAAATCAATGCCACTCACCTTTCTATTAAACTTCTGTCTTTGTCGGTTCACTTGAAAATGAATTTCGTATGCTTGGGATTTCCTCATCACAGTGTTATCATGCATTGCATCTGTCCATCTCAGCCCAAATATTATTTTGTGCTTTGGGACAGGGGCTTCCCACACAATAGTGGCAGCAGCATCGGCGGTGGTGGCAAGCTGAGACAGATATGAAATCAATTAAGTGCTCAGCCCAGTGGCCTAGCCCGAGATCCAAAAGATCCCAAATTCCTGGCAGAAAACTAACAAGAGGGTGACAAACTAAAGGTGCTGCCGGGATTGAAACTTTCATTGTTTTTCTTTTGTCATTTAATTTCTTACCATGTAACAAAGTGTGGGCAGTGCTATGTTGACTCTAAATGAAGACTAACTGAGTCTGATGAGCAATTTGGATATTTTCAGTTGAAGCATTGACCCAAAAAGTGATCTTCATAACAAGATATGACACAAAGAATTGATTATGTTGGTACTGTGTCTACAATTCGATTTCAGGATGTTTTGGCAGCCATTCAGGTGCTGCTAAAAATGGGTTTTCTCAGTTTTTTCCCTCTTTCTCACTCTATTTGTTATGTTTCATCCAGGGTAGAAATGCAACACTGGAATAAGATCATGTTGAATCCTGCAAGACATTATTGTGCAGAACCTTCCAGTGAAATTCAGACTGCCATTTATTTTTAGGTAGCTTGCTTCTTTTTCAGTTTGCTTGCTCATATTATTGTATTTGCGAGGTGTGTTACAGTGGTTAAACAAAACATGTCAGTCTGACCATCATTTAAAGTGTTTTTGTTTTTTTAATAAAATTTATTTTATTCTTATGGCTGATATTTGTGGTACAAACTGCTTAGTCACTGAAGTGCAGTGTGTTGTTTCACTCTTTCCAGACATTATGTCCATTAAGTCTTCCTCAAATTAGGATCAGCACATCTCTGAGCAGGCTGTGATGGACTATGGTTTACTAGCACAAAATACTGGCAGTCATTCCTCACACCTTTAGCAATGTTTGTGGTGTCTCTGGTGATGCCCAAATAAAAACAACTCACTTCTACATAAATATGAAATGACCCTCAGGGACTTTTCTTTTTAATTCAATGAAAATAACAAAAAAGAATATAAGAATGGAATATAAGAAAGCAGTCTAACAATGGCTAACCACGTCGGTGAAGGTCTTAGAGTGCTTATTGAGGCTTATTGACAGAGCTTGTGCAGTGCTCTGTAAGACTTGAATGGACTGGGAAAAGCACTGATACAGTACAAGCCACCCAGGGACCTCTTCCTCAGGTCCACAATGGTTCACTGAGCTTCAGTCCTCTCCACAGGGGCACAGGCTAGGAGTAATGGCATGGATAGACTCACACATCGACTCACACAACAGGGAAAGACATTTTGTTACTTCCTTTCGTGGTCCTGGGTACACAATGGCATTTAAAAACACTGATTAACAAAATAAACCTATAGATTTCAACTGTTGACTCCATCACTACATGTAAACAGAAATATGGGAAACTTTTTTATGTGTCTGGATCACTAAGTTGACCCTCAATAGATTCTCCAGTTCTTCCATTCATGTTGTTGGTACTCTCTATTATGCTATGTGTCTATCATATCTGCCAGTTATTACCAAAATGCATTAACTGAGCTTGCTAGATTTTGTTCTTATAAAATCTGCTGTTGTTGGTGTTTGGCTGTGCACTTTTAGCTGGCAACCTAGCTAGTAGTAGACACAAAAAATACTCTCTAGACCAGAATGACCTCTAAGTGTCTGTATTTATTTATCTTTTTGCCATGTGAGTGGATGAGGAAACACAGATTTGTATCTGAAAAATAAGAGCCAAGGGGTGTGTCAGCAGTAAGATTATTAAGACGGTCCCCCAAGGTGCCACCCCCATCTCCTCCTTGAGGGGTGGTCATTTTATTCACCGTTAAGCAGACAACCACATCAAACACAGCACGTCTGTTCACTTTGCCTGAAGCAGGGGTCCAACTGGCTTGAAATGGCAGCTCTTTTCATTGGTATTCACATCTCTGTTTGTGATCTTTGGACATCCTGCCTCCCACTTGCTGTAACTTTGCCCCCAAGCTTCAGCATGTCTTTTTCAAAAGAAGTTTGTTCCTGGAATTCAACTATTAAAAGTAGATGGCAATTGCAGAACATATTAAACCAATAGCTATGGGTTGATTATTGCTGTATTACTTTACTTTACTACGTACTATTTAATAAAGCAATAATCAACCCATATCCCTGTTGTCTGAGGTTGCAGGTCAAGGTCAAATGTTGTCGGTAGGCATGAGAATGAGAGAATTTGGTGCAATGTTGGCCGAATAGCAAAACAGCCAATGCTAACTGATAGGGGGAAGGAAACTTCCTTTCAATTTTGTTTTCCTGTGTCCCCATCAGTTAGTGTAATACTGTCGGTGCTGAACTAAAAATAACAAGTCAGCACTCAGCCACTCAGCCCCAGACAACAGGGATAGGGGTTGGTTCACTATTCCTATGATAAGATAAAGACACTGCTAAACACAGATATGAAGCCACATTTTGAAAGAATCACAAAAATGTTTTTGTGCATTTACTTGTCTCTTGTCAACAAAGTACAATGATAGCTTTGTTGCATTGTTTTTTGCCACAACTATTTATTCTAAATAATATGCAAAAACATTCTCTCTCTCTCTCTCTCTCTCTCTCTCTCTGTGATTTCCTTTCTCTCACAGCCCTGTAAATTGCTCTCTTTCTATTTTCACAGTTCTTCTTTGTGGCTGAGTGGAAAATGGTTCTATGACTTCCATCCTCCATATTCATGTGACTATGTCTACATGCTGGAGGGAGGAAACTAGGGGAGAAAAGGAAAAGGAGAGATTAATAGGATTTTAGGCCGCAGGCGGGACACAGTGTTTGCACAAAGGTGAGCTGATGATATACACACAGCCACTAGTGATCTTAGGAAAGACATCGGCACTAGGCATAGACCCAGGTGACAGAGTCAACTCATGAAGGAGCTGTTTTTTTTTTTCAGCTATTTCTATTCAGATGTTTGCCTGTGTGTGTGTGTGTGTGCCAGTAATTATTTGTTGTTGATGTAATTAACATGTTAATAATATATTGGGCCAAAAGGAATGGGCATGAGTATTAAGTGGAATGTAAACTTGAATTAATATACCAGACCTCTTGAAGGACTCACTCATTTTTCTTCAACGTACTTGATGAATACAGAACACCCCATAACATAACTGCATAACTCAACATAACTCACATTCAGAGGAAAGGATGCATTAAAGGAGAAATCCATTGTGACTCAATCCATAGCTCTGTTGGGTCACTGAATGCTGCCTGTAGAAAAAAGAATGAAGAAAATTGAGACATAAAAACACGAAAATATACAAAAATTGAACATAAACTGAATAGCAAACCGGCAGCTAACATTAACTCAATGGGGGCATAGGAAAATGAAAGTGAAAGTAAGTTTCTGTGCCCCATTCAGTTAGTGTTAGCTGCCAATTTACTATTTGTTCTATGCTGTATCAAATTTTCTCGTTCTTTTTCCTACCAACAGCACTCGATGACAATAGGACTATGGATTGATTGACAAAGGTTTTCTCCTTTAATGCAGTACTGTACTTGTGATGACTGATCCATGACCCAAGGTCCATGACCTTGCATATATTCTTTCCTTTTGAATTCTATTGATACAAAAATTTTAAATAAACATGACGTACATACATACAATTCGTTGAACTATAACTTTACATCTAGCGATACTAGGTAAGAATATTAGGTTATCTACTTTTATGACTTATTATGGGGTGAATGAAGCTGTTCTTGGCTCCCCCTACAGTCTCTTGAAGTATATACCATGCTTACAGGCTCCCTTCCATTGACCCTCACCCAGGCAAGGTAAGTAACTCACATATGAGCCTTATGAAATCGTGTTTGTTACCTTGTCTGTCAATCTAACTCTTTGAAAATGATCATTATCGGCTTTACGGGCATACCAGGCAAGACTGTGATTTTTTTTTTACCTCCAGAGCTCCTCCTATAGTCCCTGATTTTCACCAATCCCTGTGGATTTGTTTGCGGGCCAAGAATATAAACCAGGGATGATCATTTTTGTAGAGTTATGTTGACTGACAAGATAAATAAATGCAATTTCAGCGTTTCATTTGACATTGGCTCGCCGTTTAAGCAGATTGCAAGTGTAGTAACTGTGAAATATAGACGACCAAGAGAGGCCTCACTCACCCCATAATGAGCCATTTAACCATCACAGTGACTACTAAGCTGGTAAATGAATCCAAAAATGTGGCCTGGTGTGGCTTTAAGCATGCAGCCGAATTGAAAACTTATGGCTGTTTCTCTATGTCCATAATATGGTGTGTAATATCACCTAAATTAAAACCATTCTTCCTCTGTTCTTCCACTATTCTCACCACTGACATGACCAGAATTATGTGAAGAAGCAAAAATGGCACACTTGCCCCTTCAGTGTGCGTCACTCAAAATATTCTCGGCACTGAAATTCGATTTGGTGAGGTCACTGGCGCGGGGAACTTGGCACCGCACCCCATAATGTTGGGCGCTGAAATGATCGGTTTGGAGGGGACGAGGGCGGATGTTAGTAGGGACGAGGTGAAACATGTAATCACCCCCTCAGGCAATGTGCAGGCCCTCTAAACCTCAGCAGTACTCCACTCTACTCCGCCTGGCTCAGCCCACCACAAAGAAAAGATAAAAAGGTGGAAGTGGAGTGGAACTGCCCTGCTTCGACAATGATTCACAGTCAATAATGTAAACACTGGGCTATTGATTTAAGCCCTCTGAGTCTTCCCGAGAGAGTCGTGTGTGTGTGCGTGTGTGTGGTGGGGGCCCGGTCCGACAGTGTTTCTCTGACATATCTTCATTCGTTCATTCATTACTTGAAATAAATTAAATACACTCATCAATTGTCACTTGCGATCTGTTGACAATGGATGAAGTCCAGGCTCACAGGCCAACCATGTCAAAGTACAAAATGAGAAAAAGACTCTTCCTTCTGTCACTATTTCACCACAGCCCAGCACAGAGAAGCAACATTGCAGTCCTCCTCTTGGGATCCTCAGAATTCTTGAGTGGCAGTTTTGCACTTTAGGTGGGTTGGCTGTTGAAAAGGAGGATGTGTACTTCCTGCAAATGCCCCCATGTGTCCAGCTTTGTGCCGATGATCCTTTTAAATCTGTGCTGTCACAGCTGCCTGCCTGCCTGCATCCTGCAGTGGAGGGGGGATCTTTCTCATTTCTTCACACAGAGATAGAAGGGATAGAGACGTGTGTGTGTGTGTGTGTGTGTGTGTCTGTGTGTGTGTGAGTCAGTCTGTCTGTCTGTCTCTGTGTGCATGTCTGTATGTCTGTGTGACTTATCTTACACCAGTTGGCTCTAGTGTGGATTATAGCTTATAACGCACTGCCACCAGTTGTCAGCCCTATGTTACTGCAGAGGCAGACCTGCAGCTGCAATTGTTAACTTGCTTATCTCACCCCACAGCACAGACAGAAAGAGGGAGTGTGTGTGTGTGTGTGTGTGTGTGTGTGTGTGGAGGGGGGTGTTGACAGAGGTGGACAGCAGTGGCTGACTGAAATGGGTTTAAGCTGGCTGTTAACCTAGCATCCCTTTTGCCGCCCTGCAGATTCCATTAATCCTTCCTGCCGTAGTCATTATAAAGAATCATTTCAGTCAATTCTCTACTTTTTGCAGTGAACACAATTTTTCTGTAGGGCCAAAGACACAATCCCAACAACCCCCCCCCCACCCCTTACCATCATTCTATTCTACCTCACCCTACCCTCTGAGTGCATGTCTGTGTCTGGTATCTCTATGTGTGAAAGAGAGAGTGAAAGAAAGAGAGAGAGAGAGAGAACGCGCTGAGAACGACAGGAGCTTATCACTTGACTCCCCATGAAGCCTTGTGATCTGCTCTCCCATCTCTTTCCATCTCCTTCCATATTTCCACCTATAGGCAGATCTTAGAGGAGACCAAAGAGACACATAGCCTACAACTCAGCACATACAGATCTAAGTGGCTCTTCAAGCTCGACAGACAGTGTTGTGATGGCCTCGGTCTCATGTCTGTCCCTTTATTCTGTTCTCCTTCACAGCAAATGAGGACACTTTGAACGACACAAGCATATCAGTAATGCGTGACATTGTGACTGAGAATGCTGATGACAGGTAGACAAAGATAGAGGAAAAGAGAGAGAGAGATATGAGCAAAGAACAAGAGGGCAAGGATCAGAGACTTAATGGGGGGGGGGGGGGGGCAGAGTGAAAGACATGAGGAAAGAAAGAAAGAAAGAAAGAAAGAAAGACGGGGAGGGAGGGGGCACAAACAGAAAGAGAGAGGAACTCATGCATGCCTCAGTAGCAGCTGTGACCTTGTAATTGTCCTTGCACAGACCAGAGGAAGCAAAAGCCGTCACACACTTAAATTTGCTCATGCCATAAGGGGCTCTCTCTGTGAAGCACTAATTGTAAAAGAAACTTTTTTTTTGTTTGTTCTGTCTGAATGCCTGCCAAAAGAAAAATCAGTTCCCACTGACACTGTCTTATTACAAACCCAATTAAGACATTTGTTTTCCAACAACAACATTGCTTTTCTATATTGTTAATTTTGTTGTCTTTTCATCCTGGCTGGCACAAAGTTACAGCTTAAATGGTGTATTACGTTTTTGTGTTTCTCTGTCCCTGAAGCGCAGTAATTTAAAGCTCTTCTCAATTTGCCATTGTTTTCTGAGGCGGTAGCTTAATGTCAACCTACAGTGGTCCTGCTAATGCCTGGAACCAAATGTGAGCATGTATGGTTGATATCTTTTGGTTAACATGTTTAATATTGGTAAAGATTGACCAAGGGCAAATGGGTGTTTAATGCATTTCATTCTTTCAGCCAAGATATAAGTGTCATATATCTCTTCACTGCACATCTCTCTGTAGGGGTAGAATACGCTGTAAAAAATAAAAATTTTGATTGCCATATTTAATCTTTTCATGGGCTTTAGGTCTGTCTGTTGAGCGGAGTTGGAAGAAGATCAACTTTTGACATGCTGGCAGCAATGCAGTATCCCTAGACCTCACTTTTCTTGTGTGTGTGTGTGTGTGTGTCTGTGTGTGTGCGTGTGTGTACATGCATGCTTGCCTCAATGAGTTTGCAGTCTGTTTACATCTGCGTTTATATGTTGTTTTATTTGTTAATACACAGCTGTGTTTTCTGTTTAGTGATGGGCTTGCATCTGTACGGTCATGTGTGTCTGTTTTAGCATGCGTGTTAGTGAACGTGTTGGATATACATGTGTGTGAAGAGGCAAGGTTTTGGCACGGGCACTTTCCTGAGAAGAGTGCATGGTACGGCAGACTATCTGGTTTGCACAGGTGGATGTGCTCTTGGCAGTGGTGAGTCATGGCGATTTGTCGCGCTGAATGGCCCCTCCAGCAGGTTTAATTGGACATGAGCGGCCTTTGCAGTAAGTGCCCAGGCCCGGCTGCTCAATGTGCATAACAGGGTACCATTTACCCATCATCCACACAGGAATGGCACTCTCAAGGGGCATGGGGATGGGTGGTGTGTGTGTGTGTGTGTGTGTGTGTGTGTGTGTGTGTGTGTGTGTGTGTGTGGAGGAGTGACAATGAGTGTGTGTGTTGTGTGTGAGTAAGTATGTGTGCTGTGCTGTGTGTGTGTGAGTGAATGTTTGTGCTATGTATATGTGTGTGTGTGTGTGTGTGTGTATGTGCGTGTGTGCGAGTGACTGTGTGTGTGTGTGTGTGTGTGTGTGTGTGTGTGTGTGTGTGTGTGTGTGTATGCTGTGAGTGTGTGTGTACGTGTGTGCGTTTGTGTGTGTGTACGTGTGTGTGTGTGTGTAAATGTGGTATCGGCTGCCAAAGGCAATAAAACCCCCAGCTGTTTGTGATCCACAGGCTTTCTTTCCATCTGATGTTCTCTCCAGGCAATGGCACATGTGGTTTGAAGACGAAGGGGACTTCTGTGTTCTCTGGCTAAAATTCTGTGTGGTTTTCTCTTTCTCGCATTTATTTAAAGCTTCCTTTGTGCCTAAATCAACCACTAACCTGGCACAGACATAATAGGACAGAGCAGGCCAAGGGGTCTATCATTTTTAGTCAGTGTGCTCACACAGACATGAAAGGACCTGACTGAAGTCAATGGCGGATTCGGTCTATGTCTGCACTCTTAGTACTGCTCAGCCTTACCTGATGGATATTCATGTCTATAGTGCCAGTGGCACCAGAAGCTCGACAGCCATGCTTTAAAAAGAGTGCTTGAAAGTTTGTGACTAGCAAAATTAAGAATGAGGTTTGCATAACCATTTTAACATCCTTGTCCAAATATCTGTGTTATGGTATCCACATACTCTATCACTATGTTGGAACCAGTCTTTCAGCACCATTTTCGCACCATTTTTTTTAACCACTCTGTAGGAAAATGCAGAATTGAAAGAGGACATAAAAAGTTGAGTGTCATGTTGAGCGTCATGTTTGAGTGTCATGTTAAGCATCATGTTGAGCATCATGTTTGAGCGTCATGTTGAGCGTCATGTTCTAATTTCAGTGAATGAAAACTTCTTTTCTTTCTCTACATGCCACCTCCTGTCATGTTGGCAGTGGGCTTTAATTTAAAGGAGAAATCTGGAACAGCGAACAGAAAACTACCATTAACTGAATGTGGCATAGCGTAATGACACTAAAAGTGAGTTTCTGTGTCCCATTCATCGTAATTCACTATTTGGTGTACGTTGTATCAAATTTTCTTGTTCTTTTTCCTACCAACAGCACTCGGTGACCTATAACGAAAGGGCTATGGATTGATTCACACCAGATTTCTCCTTTAAAATCACTGAAGTGGAGCTTCTGTGGACCGTACCAATGAAGGTGTTAAAAAAACCTACAGAAGCAAGGACTACAGATAGATAGATAAATAGATTTGCAATTTAAATAAATTAGCAATTTTAACCATTGATACCTTTGAATTGAACTTTTTATTTTATAATTATGTTACAATTACAAATTATTTTTATAATTTACCTTCAATATTTCCATTTAGTTTGTTATTACTATCCTAGAATTCATTTTAATTAACAATTACCTAAACACTATTCATTTTATTTGCGCTTTGGTAATATTGTGAATTGAACAATCATGCCAATACATTTTTAGAGAGAGAGAGAGTGAGTGAGTGAGAGAGAGACCGTTGGATAGAAAAAAAAATAAGAGATTTGGATTTAGGAGACACAGAGTAAGACACAGAGGCAGGAAGAGAGCTGTGACACTATACAGAGAGACTGTATAGAGAGATGTGGAGTGAAATGAAAGAGGGATAGCTAGAGGGGAAATAGACTAAGAAAAAAAGAGGAGTAGAGTGAAAGACATGGTGAAGAGAGTAAAGGGTACAGAAAGGGTAGCGAAGAGGGGAAGGGTTGGGAAGGGGAAAAAAATCAATAAAGTCATCAAACATGAATTGCGCTCTGAAATGACTTCTTAGCTCCCATCAGTGCAGTAGGCAGCGCTGGTGAGCAAGGTGTGGTGACTTTAAATGCCCTTCAGTGGTGCGGCACTCAATCAGACCCATCTAACCTACACTCAGCACCCAGAGCAAAGGGCCAGACATTGTAAATGCCTTTGTCCTCTTTGCCCCTCCACCCCTCAAACACAGACACACATACACTTCATCACACACACCACATATCTTTAGCTACAGAGGCTGTCTTACCCGCCACACACTATGCACACGTGCACACACACACACACACACACACTTCCCACATTACTCCCAGACAGAGACTGGGAGGGCAAAAGTCAATGGATATCTACTAGTCAGGAAGTGATGTTCCTAATCCCTATAGTGTGTTTTTGTAAATCTCTGAACTTCCCCTCTGTCCTCTCCTTTACAAACACAACATAGCACATACAAAAGGTTTCACATTAGACAGTGCCAGTGAGTACACATTAGGCAGGGTTGTGTCACTCGTCACACTTTCACTTACACATGAAAACAAGTGTTTGAAGGACCTTCAAGTCACTTGTAGCTATATTTCAAAGTCACACTAATCAGTTTGATTAAGAAAAAGAAGACTCAACAATTACAAAAACAAAAGACTGACAGGGTGGGTCATAAAATTCTGCCATAAAAGTGCACAAGATTAGGACTGAAGACTGAACACTAGTGGTCAATGGGCTAAATAACAAAAATGATAAAACCTCAGAAGAGCAATGGTATGAAAAAATGCTATTAGCTAAATGTTTTTGAGAAATCATACAAAATAGCATTTGGGACTTAATAATATTAAATTAATAACATTTAATATTTAGGATGGGCTCCATAAACTCAGTTCCTTAGTTTGTATGGCAGAAGTATATTTGTCATTAGAGCTTTGCACATGTGAAAATAAATGATTATTCATCATTTGAAACTATCATAACCTAATAAACAACCTTGCTCACACGACTACATCCCAGCAGCAACCAAAGCACTAAATCTTTTGTGGTTTTGCCTAAATAAAGGCCTGCATTACTTTTAATCAAGCAACACATTACTCTCTCTCCCTGTTTCTGCCTCACCTAGGATTTGTGTTTATGTCTGAGGTGTCAGGGACTGGATGCCAGCTCTGCTCAAAAAACGACAGGATGGACTGAAACATGGCTTTTTTGATGAGGGTTGTGTGCCTGGCACTTTGTTATATTTTACATCAAGGTCTGGCCCATTTCAATTTCTCAACGCAACTAGCTCTCTTGTTGACTTGGCTAATAGCAATCCGAAAGCATTTGGAGAGGGGGTGTTGATGAGTCAATAAAAGCACTTTGTCACACTGAACAAGGCACTTCTAAGCTTGATGCGCCACATGGCCACGTGTCACTGGAAAGCATAAATTACTTTTCATTGTTGGGATTTTACAAAATTGTGATAAATTGCCAAAGAAGAAATGCATTTACCTGGTTTGTTTACTGTCAAAAGTAAAACCTTAAAAATAGTTGTGTTTATTGGCTGATTTAAAGTACACCAAATGGAAGAATACACAATACATTAAAGCACAACAAATTTGTTACTGAGTGATGACAAAACATCTTTATTATTCCAGAGGAGTGTAACTGTCACAACATTACAATGAGAGGAAAGAGGGAACCTGAGTTGCCATCAAATTCGAAAAAGAGTGGCAAACATAGTGGTGAATATATTTCCTTTGAACTATAAAAAATGGTAACACTTTAGATTAGGGTACACATATTCACCATTAACTAGCAGCTTACTATGTAGATTAATAACATACTAGCCATTTGTTAGTCATTACAAGTCACTTATTAATTTCTACTTGAATTTATTCTGCCCATAGTAAACCATTAACTACAATTTCTCCAATATAAACTCCTAATTACTGCTTATTCATAGTAAGTAAGCTAGTTGTTGTATATGAATTATTATCTCAATATGCTTTGCTCAGTAAGGATTCTCAGGAACAGTTATTCTCAATCAAAAACACGTAAATAGGACTTGTTTTGATACTATTAGGCACTTGTAATTGTGGGTTTTGTTCCTATGAATAGACCATCTTTTCTAAATATTATTGAAGGAAAATAACTGTTCCTGTTGTACTACTGCCTTATAAGCCCCACACAAACCAAAGCATGTTAAGATCATAATTCATGTACAACAACTAATTTACTAACTATGAATGAACAGTAATTAAGAGCTTATGTTGGATAAATACTTAATTAATGGTCTATTATGGATAAAATAAGGTCATGCAGAATAAGATATTAATTAGTGACGTAATTACTAACAAATGTCGAGTATGTTACTAATTTGCATGCTAATAAGCTGCTAGTTAATGGTGAACATGTGTATCCTAATCTAAAGAGTTACTAAAAAATTGTAAACAATATAAAGATTCCTTCTCATTTCTTAACCCTGTCTGTACAGTAACAGCTGTTGTATCCCGCAGAGAGGTTCCTCCTTAAACTCCCTGCAAGTGTTTGTGAATTTTAAATATGTGCAGCTTTTGTCACACCTGAAAAAAAAACACCATCAGGGCATGGGCCATCCTCTGAATGGGGCAGAAACTTGAATGAATGAGTAATCACCATATCATACATTCTTTATGACAGCTCAAAATTATTACTTTGTAGTAATTATTACTCCAACAAACATTCCCACAGACAATTTTTGTTTGTTCATTTCACCATAATGTTCTATTGCTGATATATGTTACTGTCTATTACTACAAACTGGATTTCCAATATACTGCATTGTTTTCTAAGTTATGAAATGCAAACTGCAAGGTTCTTTTTGGGTGGTTAAGATTTTCAGGACTAAGCCTAATTGCTTTTGCTAGTCCTCACAGCATTTTTCCCACTAAATCTCCACTTTTGCCAGGAAATCTGAGGGAAGTGGAAGCTTTACGTTGTTCTTGCAAAACCTCTGCTGATGTGGTTCCTCCCACTGACACCGTGGCCTTTATCTGTGGCAGAGGGGAATAAAAGGCTTTTGAAGAGAATTAGTCACTTCTGTTTATTAAGTTTGGTGGGCAGCCCAAGTGTGTAGGGGTCAGAAGGAGCTAGCTATTAATTGAAGACCGTGGGAGTAAATAACTTCCTGCCTGGAGTCTCAATGCAGTGTGAATAACGGATGGGCCTCACAAAGCACCAGTGCACACAAGAAACACACCATTGCGTCAGCGGACCGAAAAACAATACAGACCTAAAGACAAAGAGGCGGAGTAAGCAGAGAGAAAGAAAACGTTGTTCATCCTCTTTTGCCTCAGTCTTATCTTAGTTTTCTGACTGTAGCACAAAAAGGTGATTGAGCGGGAGAGTGTTGGGTGACATCACTCCTCAACTTGTCATTTAAGTACACACACACACACACACACACACGCACTCACACACACACACCACAGCTCACAATTTCTGGTTCCCAGAAGCTTGCAGGAAGGTTGTTTTTAGGTTACGGAAACATTTAAGTTAAAAAAAAAATGTACTATTATTATTTTGCGTAGCTGTACAGCTGAAAAGTTTTCCTGGCATCCTCACAATACATTCTTTAATAAGAGCATTTTGTAATATACAAACCCAATTCTGCTTGGTAAAATGTCAATAAAAACAAAATACTACTATTTTCAAAACATGCACACCATAAATTTAATAGAGAATAAAGACAGCATATCAACTGCTGAAATTAGGCAAAATTATTGTTTTGGGGGAATATACATTAACTGAAATGTGATACTTGCAACATGTTGTAAATAAGATGCTATTAAAGCAATGAAACGCTGTAGAAGTTGAGTAATGCTAAAAACAAAACAAGGAGGAACATTTCAAAACTAACGATAGTAACTGCCAACATGAACGTATATATTACAGATCATCACAGAGAGGGTAAGGCTCTTGGAATTAATAATGAGGAGGCGTTTATTACTCATTTATTACATAAAATATGGAATAGCCAAGACTGCATGTATATAAGATCTAATTCTTCATTCTTCATTGCATTGATTCATGAAATCATAAATGCCCATTGTCTATAAAAATACTTTGACATTCCAACCACAAATGGTAAAAAAAGCCTGAGTGCAATTGAGATGGACCCAGAGGTCTTGTGGTGACACGAGTGAAAATTTGTCATTCTTTTTAAAAATTATTGGGGGTTGTATGGTGACAGGTGCCATATATCTTTGTATGTTAACCTATTTAAAGAAGGAAGTTGGAGAGCCCCGTGTCTGTATTCGCCTAGGGTCCCGTCGCTACACACACACACATACACACACACACACACACACACACACACACAGACACACAGTCTTCTTCTTATAGTCTTCTCATAGCCCACAAGTTGAGCTGAGAGTCCTCTGTCTGCGACGTTTAGTGACGTTTAGTTCCTTCACCAATTAAGTCATCCTTACATGGTTTCTAATTATGTGGTCTATCTTCTTTACTGAATGGCCAGATTTGTCCAGAGCAAACATTGCCATCTAAACTGACTTCTGTCCGTTCATGCAACACCAAAGATGCAAAGATGAACACCAATGCTGTGTTTTTTATGAAGTTCTTACATTATTTTCTGTAATTTCAAACAGGATTAAGGACTGTTTTGGCTGTACCATGAGGGCTGTGATCAGAGTTTTGTACCAAACACCATCCTGATATTTCAAGCACTTACAAATGATCACATAGGGTTTTCAGGTATAGCACCTTGAAATTGTAGTCCGCACATAATACAAATCTGCACTAAGCCAGGAGAGGTTGAGGTTTGACAGGCCCCCAGAGAGACTATGAAAGAGAATGTCTGTAGTCAGAACACAGCCATGTTTGATATGTATTTATTTATTTTTCCTTTTAAAAACATGCCTCTTTCTGCTGAGATATGACCAGCTTCGCAGATGAGAGAGAAGAGGGAAAGGCAAAGATGCAATGCCTGAGAGCAACTGGAGAGACTAAGGCTGAGCTCTCACCGGAGACAAATAAAATTGCCTGGAATGTTGCCCTGCCACCTATGGGCTCTTTTAATCACTGTTGGTAATGCAATATTTTTTGGCAGCGCCAAACAGAGCATGTTTGGAGTTAAATCAATCACTGTCAATTTTTTTAGTTTCAAAATCTGTCGATTTGAAGGCGCAGTTGGTGATGCCGGTGGAAATCTTGCTTGTTTATGTTTACAATACAGGGAAAGTGTTTTTAATGGCTGTTTGTAAAGATTTATATGAAGAAGGGCACAACCATGTTTCATATTCATGACAGCCCTGTGGTCATGCATGTCTCTTATTTGTCAGTCACGTGGAATGAAACTTGAGCTAAATGAATAATTGTCAATGTAAATGTGAGGATTTTATGAACTGGGAAGTAAATCACTAAAGCATTACCAGAGGCTGCTTTGGGGCTAGGTCATAGGCTGTCTGTGTCCTTTAGACACAATCTGTGCACCAAACCAAGCCATAGTTTTCTTCAAGAGATATTCCAGGGTAAATCAACCCATAGCCCTGTTGTTTAGGGTCTTCGAGTGCTGTCAGTAAGAATAAATAACAATTGATAGTTGACAAGTTGTAAGTCGGTAAGGATAAAAGCATCTGCTAAATGCATGAATGTAAATTAAATAACATAGACCAAATAGCAAACTGGCAGCAAATGCTAACTGATGAGGACATAGAAAAAAGAGTTTTTATGCCCTCATTGTTTAGGGCTATGGGTTGATTTACTTGGGTAAGGTAATATCTCAGAAGTATTGGTGTGCCACTGAAAGAGGTGGCGATCAGTGTTTGGACAAATGAGAAGCAACTGTCTCTGCTAGTTTTTTTTTTTTTACCCTGAGTGAAAAGCATCAATGCCATCAATAATATCCACAATATAGACAATATGTGCCCAATATAGACAACGTGTAGAACCAGTGATGGGTTCTTCAACTAACAGTCTCATTAAATTATTTGAGTTGATTTTGAGTTTAGTTCTAGTTCTAATACGTCATGGTAATTGCCTAGGCATTATCATCAGAACAATTAACACTCTCTGGATCTTGTGATGATAATGACCAATTCAATTCATACATTGACTTATGCTAATTATGTCAATGGGTGATTCATGTGACCTTTGTCACATGATGAGAGGTGTGGTCTTCAGCTCACAGTTACATCCACAGTCCAGAGATAAATCTCCTGGTCTCCCTATCACCAGGTCAATGGGGTGATGGTGGCGCAGGTGGTAGAGATGGTAGCGGTGCTGTTTGGTTTGAGCCCCACTCTGCCTGACCCTATCGAAGTGTTCTTGAGCAAGATAATGAACTTTTGAACACCAAAATTGCTCCTGGTGGCAGGTTGGCACCTTGGATGGCAGCCTCTGTACACTGTAAAGTGCTTTGAGTACTTGTAGGAGTAGAAAAGCACTATATAAATGCAGGCCAGAACTGAAGAACCCTTTTTGATGAAAGGTGAAATGTCTCAAAGCTCCAAAAAAATTAAGTCCAGTTGCATATAACTGAACACCTTGACTGCCATGACCTGGATGAATAAGAATCTTCACAGACACATCTCTAGGCTATGTGTAAAGCTAATCAGAGGCAGTTTAATTGTAATGAAACCAATTTTCACAAAATTAGAGGTTGCTACCTTTTCACCTCTCCAGTCATATTCCTGTTACAGAGAGGGTCTCACAACCACTATATATCTGCACAGGGCCAAGCTAAATTTCCACAGAAGTCTTGATCACACCTTAGTTGAGTTAGAAGACCCTGACTGAAATAAAATTGAAACAGCACACTAAAACCTGGACACTCTGCGGTAATCATTTATAAGAGTATTTATAGAGCCATTTAACAGAGAGAATACTGGATTCAATACTGATAATATGATCAGTTTGGCCACTCATTTCTATCTGCAATGTACTGAGATGTGCAGTCTTGTAGAGAGAAGTCTCTATCTCTATCTCATGTGGTGTCTCTTTTTCCCAGTTCACAAAGCCATGCTATTGGCATTACTTCACTGCCATTCACGCCACACTGCACATCATTAAGTGTTTTGCAACAGTGAATTCTTGATCAATACCTCCAAACCTTGGCATGTGCTGTATGGATTTCGTCTTTCAGCTTTATGAAGGAGACCTGTAGGTGTGGGACAACAAAAAAGAAAAGAGAGTAATCATAAGTGAACGTAAGTGACTCTAATCTCACAATGCCCTAGCATCTGTCAATCTGATGTGCTGTCTGAGATAGCCTGGTAAGATGGGTTTGTTTTGTCTCATTTGAGTGAGTCTACAGGAAAATCCTGAGGTGTCACATGGTCATTGACACATGAATGTGATTGCTCACATCCTTAACAAAAAATTCATCAACCACTCATAAGGGCAGCCTGGCTGGACACATGATTATTGTGCAAAAAAGTGCAGGTATTGATTGACCCTCCTCTTTTCTCAATAATAAGTTATTGATCAGCATGAGCGTGTGTGTGTGTGTGTGTTTGGAGGGGGGGGTTGGAATAAAACACTTTCAACAAGCCATTTAGTTGTTGTTTTTACGCTGGGAAAACAATACTGTTCACAGAGTTGTACCAAGACCTAATGGCCACTCGGGGGTTTCTCAAATGTGTTCCCAAACCAAATCATTCATACATATATAAGAACTCCAAAATAACCACAAGAATTTGCCAGACAAACATGAAGACACTTCCTGGTGAAGACCATAATCCTGGGAAACATACACACATTCTGAAATAAAGCAGTCCAAATACGTGTGTCCTTAATTAGAATTCTGTAGCATTGAGATTTCTGGGCTACAGACTGGAAACTGAGTTGGCTGAGCTCAACATAATCTGATTCCTAATAAATGTAAATTGTATGACCAATATGTACTTTCGACGGTTTGGAGCACAAGGGGCGTAAGTGACATCTTGGGCAAAAATAAGTTTCATATATAATTTTAAAGGTCTTGATGAGCTCTATCAAATGGTAAAAAACGCATGGTTCCAATAATAGTTACTTTTTAAAATAAAGGCTGAAAACAAAAAGGTGTAAATGAAATCTTTAATTGAGTTTGAAATTTGTTTCAGCTCTACTGTAAAATTCTGAAAATGTCACTTACGCCCCCTGTGCTCCAAACCCTTGCTTTGTTCAGCTGTTTTAAATCAGGTTGTGTTTCACTCAGTTTGCTGTTTGTCAGAAAGACTTTCTGTAATGTACTCTTAGTGTGATATTCTTGTCTGGGACTATAACTAAAGAGAGAGTGGGTGCGGTAGAGCAGTGGTCATTTTGTTTAACTGACAAACAGCTGACCTCGGTTCGATTCCTGAACTTCATGTTGTGAGTCTATGTTGCTTTGGATAAAAGTGTCCGCTAGTTACCAGCCACACTGTGACTGTGTTCTATTTTAACACACGCCACAAAGGTAACCATTTCATCTTCTCACTTACAGCCCCTCATTTTGGCTCACATTACACTCTCCCAGTGGTGGTTTGTGCATGCATGTGTGGATGTGTGTGTGTGTTTGTGTGATTCCTAAAAATTGAATTTTTATGTTCTCTCTATAGCATGTGCTTCCACACATGCAAGAGTGGTAATGGATTTCAATGATTATGAAATTCACATGATTGTGTCATCGACACTTGTCTCCATATGTAAAGGGAAAGGGTCATGCATGTATGTACATATGAGCATAAATTCAAATATCAGAGGATGAAGTGACTGTGTTTGTGTATAACATACAGTATTAACATATGTAATGTATGAGGTAAAACAACTCAATGACCCCTAGGCCACATCATGTGACCCCATCCCACCATGCCTGCAACCCAGCAGTCTCATTACTTATGCTTTACAACTTGATGCTCAATTGCATTTAATTCACTGGAAGCGCATGCTGTGACGAATGCTGACCATTTCAAAATGATGTACAACTTTCAGAAGCTCCCAGAGCTAATTCAGCACTATATCTCATCATGCTGTTCATTTACAGTCCGCTGACTGCAGACGCGTCTGTGACCAGGCAGGCAGGGACACAGTCCACATCCACTGAAAATGTTAGTGGGCAGAGAGTGGGCTTGAGGTTCTCTATTCTACAAGCCTGGTTTTACTAACCGGGATTGAGTTTGGTCTAGACACGTAGTTGTCATCTCCCACTTTGTTTGGACATGACAAACACTTTATTAGATTAGAATCATGTGGAGCGTGGTCACATGTCAGTCAACATGTTACACTAACCTTTGAGATCAACCGCCACGTCCTCTGAACGAGGTTTTATTACACAGATGCCATGATGCATATGGTGTGAAACTGTACAACCAGAGCTTTCCAACGGTGTTAGTCGCTAGATACTGTGATGGATGGTTCACAAGAAAATTAGCTTTAAATTTATACAAAAAAACAATACAGAACTGCCTCCCTCTTATACCCATTCATCTCCCTCAAATATCTCATGATCTTTTAACTCAAATATGGCATACTGCATATCAAAATAAACAGGAGATTTCCAATTTCAGTGCTGTACATTCCACACTATGACAAGCAGTGTCCGACTACTTTGTCTTAAAATCACATCAAATTTCTGTATTGTCTCCAACCCCACCACAAGATAATTTATTTCCTTTCCATATCAAAAGTTGTTGTTTGATTTTGTTCTCAGATTTTGTTGTTCTCATATAGCCAGGGCACATGCAGAATTGGGATTTCAGTGCCCTGGCCAGCAATGAAATATGATCAAAATATGAAAATGAATAAAATATTGTCAGAACATATATTTTTGAAAATGACTAAGCCAAACAGTATGCCACCATCATGATTCTTATACTGCCAGATTCCAGAAAACCCACCCTATCAAAATATCAAAATATATTTTTTACTGTCTTTTTTGCTACCATTTTTTCCACGCTGGGGGGCAGGTGGGGTGTTAAAATTCTCCCCTTTCCAAAGTAGGAAATGACAGAAAAAGTTTGAGGACCATTGCTTTAGAGTGATTGTCAAAAGCATCATCTTATTCTCAATTTTTCTGAAGGAAGTTGAAGGAGTTGTTGTTATTGTCATTGCATCATGCTATAATTAGTTTGCACTGTATGTAATTCAACATCTGAAGCATTAGAAACAAGAAATTGCACGACCTGAATGAACATTACCAGTTCAACTTTGCTCTCACTGTAGATGAGCAAACCACCTACTGTTGACTAGTCAATAAATCACTGCTTTGGACTGCTTTGTACTCCCTCATAAGATCCCTGTGATCAGTCTTTATAACAGCTTATTACAAAATATCCAAAAATTAGAACAACTAAAAGGACCAATTAAGCTTCAGTGAGAGTTGTTTAAAGAATGCTCTGAGGACGAGTGTAGGGAAGAGAAAGAGGGAGAAATTCAGAAGAGAGCAAGAGATAGAAAGGCCTTCAAATGTGGAGAGGATTCAAACAGCTAGGAGGACATGATTCCTTATCTTTTCTTCTTCATCTTACTCTCTCTGTCCTACATCCCTCACCTCCCACTTGCCATGAGTCCCAGTGGTGGACTTGAGCTGGGCTGCACTGAGCTCTGAGCTCTCTCTCTTTGTCTCTCTCTCCGCTAAGGTTCTTTATCAGTCCTCCAGCACAGCATCCTTTCCCCTCTTTGTGTCAGCGAGCCCAGGCTTCTCCATAGGTGGATCAGACCAGAGAAAAACTCAAGTTGAAAAGCTCTAAATAGAAAAAAGTAGCGGTCAAAAATTGTTGGGTATTTTCTCATCAACGTTATTGGATTGGCATCATGCAGCTTCTGTAGTTCTGTTCTACAGCTCTGATTTGTGTTTGTTTGTGTTTGTTGTTAGGTAAATGGGCTCCCTTGTGCTTGTGTCTGTGAGCCATAGTGACAGAAAATAATGAATTAGATTTGATTTAGCTTATGTTTGTTTTGGGGCCGCTAATTCCATATCCTAGCAGCACGGAAAAAAAGACCACACAGAGCATCATCCTGGAAAACACACACTCATACACATATTGTGAAATAAAGGCTCAATTGTAGTAGACCTGAATTACACTGGAATGTAATTGTGTTTTATTTTGGTGTGTGTGGTGGGCGGTGGGGGGTGGGGGTGCAGTGGTGTCTCTATGCTACACTGATTTGACTCAGCCTACACTAATCTAATTCCAAATAAATGTAAATTGTGTGACCTAATATATGTGCCCACTGTTTTGTAAATCAGGGGTACATTTATACAAACCATCACTGGCTAACATTCATCACAATCTTGGATTTGGTGTTTCTGGAATGGGTAGTCCCAACGTTCAGTCACAATCATGGTTGGAAAGTTTGTTAGAGGCATGAAGCCAAAGGCTGAGACAAAGTCTTAAGATATTGAATTGTATTTTCGTCTGTTGCGTTTGCATGTCTTTGCGATTGCATTTCTGTACGTTCATCCTCTGCCCCCAAAATAGAAAACTGCATGGCATCTCAAGCTGCCAAGCAACACAACAATCTACAGTTTGAAAGTTAACAGAGTGTGACTATGATGTGTTTGGGCGCACACCTGCTTGCCTGTTTGTGTGTCACACACCAAGCTTCATGAGCCCTTTTTCCAACAGAAAGATGATTTGTTAAAATGTGCCCTGCCATACATCTATATCATAGTATATATTGTTCTTTGAGGTGTCCAAAGATGGTATGTAACTTTAGTTGAGATGAAAATGGTCCAAGGAGACCTTAAAGGAGATATTTCGTGTGAGTCAATCAGTAGCCCTGTTGTTCAAGGTCACTGAGTGCTGTCTGTGGGGAAATAAAAATGAAAATGTGATACAATGTAGACTGAATAGCCAACAGAAAACTAATGTTAACTGAATAGCGCTGTGTAGAGACATAGCGAAAGTAAGTTTCTATGCCCCATTCAGTTAGTGACGGCTCATGATTTACTATTTGATGTATGTTGTATCAAATTTTCTTGTTCTTTTTCCTACCAACAGCACTCTGTAACTTCCAACAAACTTCAGTAAAGTGCCTTATTTTCCACCTATGATAATGAGGTGTGCTCTGATTGGTTCCTGTGGCACAGGGCTATTCAATTAGAAATTCACTTGGGCCAGATTTAAAAAAAAAAATGAGTGCATTTAATCACAGGTGATGGGATTTTGGTTCTTTCTCTTTCTGAAGCTGTGGTAAGGGGAAATCTACTCCTAGAACAGAGATAAAGGTATCAAATGAAACCACAGCAGACACATCCATTGGTACCACGTATACTGAAAATATGCAGCCCAGCTAAGGTCCTTTGTTTTAACAAGTGGAGGACATTAATTCAGACAGCCACACAGAACACTGGATTTCCAAAAGATAGATGTAATTTATTGAAAACAACACTTGGTTGATGATTTGCCTCTTCCTATGCTATTATCAAAACATAGGATAATGCAATGCAATAAACTTGTGAGTTCAGTTGCCAGTCCTTTGCTGGTTGGCAGGTTTAAATATCATTTTTAAGGTTTAAACTCAGTTTTATCAGTTTTGTCAGTTTTATTTCATAGTTCCAACATTAAAATGGTCAATGTCATGAATAACTGAGAATAAAACAATTTAATATTGCAATTTAAAGGTCCCAAGGCATACATAATTGCATCACTGCTGTTAATTTTTGTACACTACAGTTATGCTTTTCAAATTTTCTCTATAGAAATGTAAGAATGAGATTATAAAAAAAAAACAGTTGATGGTGAATATATATTTTACACAATATTTCTCTTGCATTCCCGGAATTCTTGAGATCAAAATCTTTGCCAATAAGAATGAATTACTAGCAGTAATTCATTTAGTGTACATGTCATCCTGTAATCAAAACTATATCCCCTTGTTTAATAAATGAAACATTCCATACATCAGAATCATATCAGGAAGTATCACTCATGGGCACTCAAACATTCCTGTAAAGAGAAAATTACGTTGGTAAGTTCACGTTCTCTATGCTCGAGTTCATGTGTAGAGACCCTGATATTCTGGGTCTGAAATGTCATGTGATGTCGCCTTATAATAAAAAAATGCGAAAACACGAACAACAGTCAAACTAGAAGGCAGCTACCCATGTAACTTTTTCTTTACACGAATAGAAGTGATGTTGGTGGGTGACCAGTACAGTGACGGGGACACTGGGCTGCAGGAGAGGCCGTCCTTCAAATGAGAAGTTAAACCATGGCCCAGACTCCCAGTGGTCATAAAAAATAGCTTGTCACAAAGAGGAGGGGGTTCCCTGGTGAACTGGCTAAAATGGCTAAACTGGCTCATGCAATCTGACCCCCTAATCACGCCCCACTTTAATTGGCTCATTCTTCCATTTGCTCACTCTCCACCTGAAGTTGCAACTGTCTTAATGCTGTATTCAGATGATAGATTAACCTGACAAGCCACACTAAAACAACAAAATGTATAGTCTGGACATGATCGACAGACCGGGCTCAATCCTAGGGGCAGAATTAGCGGTTGTGTGACATAACAGGATAGCGCTACGACCAATCAGAGCAATGTTGGCAAAGCATCAAATATGTCCTCCTTTAAAAAGATTGGCTTGAATGCCTTTTTATGCTCAGCTTTCACAGAAAAGTCTAACTCTTCCAATGATGATGCCAAAGCTGATTTAAACGACCGCTGTTACTTGGTTAGAGGCCTTAGTTGTTTTGTTACTTGGCCATAGCTTTAATTGTTTTGCACATAGCAAGATGATGACAGTTGCAGCCCTGTCATCATCTTGCTATGCCTACCCAACAGCTCTCTACAAAGCTACTGAGATCGTGGCTAGACGTACCAGCTGAGCAGAACAATTTGCTACCGCTATGTTACGTCTAGATTTCTAGGCTAATGATAGAGGCAATGCTAAAAGTGTTTCCCTCAGCACGCAAAAAAGCAGATTTCTGGATCCTTTTTGTAATTCCCTTTTATTTTGCTATACTCCCATCTCTTTCTCTTTAGAAATATGTCCAACTCTTTTCACCACACTAAGGCCTTTGCTATATTTTATCACCACAAAGGTAATTATTTAAACCAGTTACTTACAGCCCCTCAGCATGTCCCATGTAACTTCTTACACCTTATTCACACCGCAAGCTGTGCATTTGCAATGTGATCATATTTTAGGTCCGTTTTTGTTTAGAATGTATAAGACGGTCTCCATAGCTCACGGAGCAGACCGTTTTTGGTGTATACACACACACACACACACACTCACACTTACACACACAAACACAGACACACACACTATACCCTGTACCCGCCCCTGTGGTTAACAGGAAAATTAACCTTCATTTCCTCTGAGCCACTAGCTCTGCCCCCTACTGCCCTCTCACTCTGCCTCCTTCAAGTCCGCAGCTCTTTTGAAATATGTCTGTCGTAATCTCTTAGCCTCAGGCTATTTTTGGTTCTTGATGTTCTTTTGATTTATGATTTACATCTGTCTTTGGGGCACTTTCTTGGTGAGTGGGGTATTTAAAAAGTATCTTTCATTCCATTTTTTTTTTGTTGTTGTTTCTAAAATAAATGATGACTGGCTCCACTTTTTGATAACAGTTCCAAGGCACTTTTAATATGTTAATAGCCTGTTTGATTACTGCCATGTTTTTGGTTTCAATACATATAGCTCAGCAATTGTTGTTGTATTAGTCATTAATATGCTTCAACACACATAGTCTCTGCTGAGATATGTATTGACTGTGAGTTTGTGGATGTTTCCTGACGTGTAAATTCACTGGTCGGAGGAACGCATCTGTCAGTATACAGGCAGGGTTCCTGCCAGTGCTCAATTAAAATTTTGTAAGTCCACCAAATGCCCTTTGAATGTCAGATTCTGATCTTTTACAGAAATCACACTAACAAATAAAAAGGTCAAACCTCCCATTATTTTGCCTGTAAGCGATCATTTGAAACAACAAGGAGTTATTTTTTTGTTTGTTTGCTCTTTGCAATTGCCTGAAATTGTTCCTCACCGTAGAACTCTCCTGACCTTAAATAGTGAAATAAATAAATAAAGATGTTTAATTTATAACTCGCACTTATATGAATGTTTTTATGTGCAAATATTCATTCAGACAATGCACTGTACTTTGTTTTGTAGGAGGATATTTATTATTGATTCCTTTGATGTCTCACTGAAATAAGCCAAAAAAATGAACTAACATAAAATAACATCAAAGTAAGGAATAATTGAATGAAATGAACATGTCCATTTGATTGATGCAACCTAGCTGATATGGAATGGAAGGCATTTGGGTCTTGGTCCTAGATCTTTTGTTGATCTGAGTTATTGAATAACCATGAGCCTAATGTATGTTTTTTAATAACCCCTCCCACACTAATAGCTATTACAAATCCTATCGAAGAGGGTGAGCACAGAGAGAGAGAGTAAATTAGCTTAAGGCCTTGACACCTGATGGGCGTGGAGGAGCAGCAGGGCTTCCAAACCGATATTGACTCTGCATGGCAGGATTACAACTGAATCAGCGCCCTACTAATTGCAGAAGGCAGCAGATTTACATTTACGATCTCCATCAGATATTAATCCTCATAAGAGTACATTAGATTGATATTGTTTCAGTGCCAGGGCCCCAGTGAAGAGTCGATCAGTGGGGAGGATAGACAGGGGGCGAACCTGGACTGGGTCTAATGCTGATTTATACCTCAAGGCAGGACACGTAGAGAGCTTTTCCCGTTACCAATTTGGAGGGTTTGATCAATTGGGGAGGGCAGAAATGCTGAGAGGGAGAGGGAAGGTGTGTGTGTGTGTATGTGTGTGTAAAAGAGAGAGAGAGGAGAGATGATGCCCAGGGCACACCTGTCTGAAACTAAGCTAATGTTGGGGGGGGGGATTTTTTTTTTTTTTAATATTATAATCAATGTTTGGGGGGCCCAAAATTATTTTCTGTTATAGGCCCAAAATGTCTGACGTTGATGTAATCATGCTGATGTAATCATTCTCACCAAAACCAAGACAGTGCCTTCTGTCAGCTCTTGGCACATTTAAGAATCAAATACCAACAAGAGAAGACAGAAGCCATTAAACACAAACCTATTGGTGAAGGTAGTACAAGCTACCTTTAGTAGCTGTAGTAAAATCATCATTGTACTTGATCCATGTATGAGTGAAACACATCCATGAGGAGTCATCAGCACTCCCTCCCCCACACACACACACAATAAAACACACACACACACACATATCTTTGCCACAAGATTTTTTTTCCCCGAAAGCTCAAAAACAGCAAAGCGATTAAAATCTAAGACAAATGCTAAATCCATCCCCGAGCTTTAAATCTCCACATATTTAGCCTACTGTTCTGAGCTAATGTGCCAGTGATTTATGGGCCTTTCACTGAGACACCACGCTAACACTTGACCTATTTACCATCTTGAAAAACAGAGGGATGGAGAGTCTTGGAAAGGAAGAGAGTGTGGCAGAGGGCCGGTAAGGGAAAGAGGGATGGTGAAAGAGGAGTGAAAGATGGATGTCTGTTACACACACAAATACATACACACACACACACACACACACACACACACACACGTGCGTGCACACACACATTCATGCACACATACACACATGGGCGCACGCACACACACATACACACGTACACACGGACACTTACATACACACATTCACACACACACTGATATACAAGTACACACACTCTCTCTATCTCTATCTCTCTCTCACACACACACACACAAACAGACATACATACATACACACACACCACTGCATCAGCCATCCATAAAAAGGGAATTATCTCGTAACAACAGGCCCTAGTGATTATAATCATGCCCTGGTCCTCCTCCTCCAGCTCCTCTGTGCCCTGAGTATGTCTGTGAAGGGTGCCTCCACCCATAGCACATCGCCTTTGATGTCCAGGCCTTGTCACTTGTTATTCATCTGCACTGATAATGCAGCATAGTGGGCACATAGTGTGATTTACGCGCCAGGCAGATTGCAGTGTGCAAGGGATGATGCCCTGCAGAAGAGCAAAAGTAACAAGGGTTGGGGTAGGCATGAGGGAGGGGAGGGTGTGTGTGTGTGTGTGTGTGCATGGTGTGTGAGTGTGTGTGTGTGTGTGTGTGGGAGGGGAGGGGTGACATGACCTGGCACGTGGGTTCACAGGTTCAGAACCAATACGCCAATGAGCCATGCCAGTCATGTCGAAACCTTGCAGTATGAGATAAAGCGAAATTTTGGGGGTTTTTTGTGTGTGTGTGTGTGTGTGTGTGTGTATGTGTGTGTGTGTGGGGGGGGTAGAGAGTGTGCTCAAATGAAAATGATTTTAATCAGACCTAATGTGATGAAGGGTCCACTGGATTGCCCACCTCATGCCCTAGCCCCTCTCCGTCTCCCCATCCTCCATCCCCGTCTCTCTCCAATGGGTTAAGGCAGTGTGGCATTTTGGCCAGGCCTGACTCCAGAATTAGGACCATTATACACGGATCACTGGCCAACCGCCACTGGACCAAATAGCCATGGCAGCGTCAAGCAGGATCTGCCTCACGATCAGTCCTCTATGTGTGTGTGTGTGTTTTCTGTGTGTGTGTATGTGTGTGTGTGTGTGTGTGTGTGTGTGTGTGTGTGTGTGAGCTTGTGTGCAGAATCATGTCATTTTCACAGCAAGCATAGATTGTAAGGCATTCAGGCACAGTACACACTGGATGTGATCTCTGTGTTAGCTTTTAGTCAGACAACATAAGAGATCAACATAACATGACATCCTCAGTCCTCAGTCTGTGGATGAATGCTTTCATTACTATCATTATTATTATTATTGGTTTTCTCTCAGTACTTCATAATAAAAGTCACTTACATCTGTATGCACTCTGAGCTGAGATTTAGCGTAATATCACAGATTGACATTACATTGACTGGGTGACTCATTGGGGTCAAAGTTCCTTTGAATAAAACCGTCTGCTAAATCTAAACTTTTAACTTTAGATATCCTATGTTCAGGCTGATCTAAAATGCTATAGATCTCTCAATCGGCTAGTCACGCTGGGTTGGAACAGCTTGGTATGCGCTTGCTCCATCCTTCCGTTCTGTATTCCAGAGGCTCTGCCTTCATGGGGCCGTGGAGGGTCGTTAAGCAGCGTGTTGGCTCCTTTAATTGTCCTCTTTTTATAGGTGACCAGCCGGAACACACTCACCTTGAGGAAATTAACAAGTCGGGCCTGTGCAGGCCGCAAGCCACAAGGCTTGCAATTCCAGGTAAACCCAGTGTGAAGCAGGAGATATAATTTATGAACCCTGTTGATGGGATCGTATAAGATGGTGAGAGCTGATTTGGCCATGAAAAATGGTGGTTAGAGTGTCCTTCATTTATGAATCAAGAAATTGTGTGTGTTGATATGTGTGTGTGTGCGTGTGTGTGTATGTGTGTGTGAAAGAGAGAGCATGTTTCACTTTGAAGTGGTGTAGTACTTGAAAACCATCAGACCAATTTGCTATGACTTTCAATCATGTCTGCCTTTCTGGTACTGTTCAGCATGGCACCGCATCGCTGCACTTCTCAAACTCTAACAATCTATTTGATTATGTTAAAATGCAGTCTCTATAATTCCTCTGTGCATACCCTGCTACAAAAGAGAGATGTGCCTTCCGCAATTGATTTCAGAGAGAAGCAGTTTTTGTGTTTTTCTGACACAGGTCTAGTTTATAGCTGTTATTACCTGCACTATTGAATGCCACTGTGGTCTATGGCGTATATGGAGGATGTGGGAATTGTTCTCCTGGGATACTGAGCAGGTTGGGCTTGGTCTGTGTATGCGTTTCTATTCTTTGGTCCTTATTCTCCCATCTTTCTCTTTAAGTTTCCACCTCCTCTCTTTCTCTTCTACACACACACACACACACACACACACACCACACACACACACACACACACACACACACACACACAAGTACATCCACCATCTGTCTGAAAGGATGGAGCTGCATATGCAATGAGAGGCAAAATGTAGTCATCACCACACACATATTGCATACATACAGTACACACACACACACAAACATTGGCTATATGTGTAATAATATCAGTTTTGTTTTGTTCTCATGCACAACATCCTCGATTCACAGCTGAAAGTCTGATACTGTTCTGATATATCAAATTGGTTCTCCTATCATGTTTGAATTGCTCATGCCACCAATTAACTTTAACCTACAAGTGGCCTGAGCTACAGTTGCCAGGAGGTCTGCAATGTCAAATAGAAACTACAGTAAAGGCTTAGCCCATTGCCGGAAATAAACATTAGCTGTAGCAAGCAGCAACCATATGCACAATCAGTCCCACGTGAATAGACAACTGCTTATTCAATGATGTTCATCAAATGTTGAATGTCAAATATTTGACTTAGCAGGCATAACTATTCAAAGATTTGTTTCATGATTGGGGTGAAAACAGCATTAGAATTTTTGTTAAGATTTGTGTGTCCTCAGCATGATCTCACAGTAATGAGGTGTTGAAGTCTGCTGTGGCTGTATTGAGGGATTTTAAAAGGATTCCGGCAGCAGTCAGTGTTGAGTAATACTGTAAGGTTAACACCACCAGGTTTCGACTGAATGCTTAACAGTTGAGAATATTCATTCAATGTTTAGAAAAGTAATCCAGAAGTAATCACATCTTTTGATATGGTAGCTTGTAACACATTACATTTTCAAAGTATTTGGTGGCAGGTGGCAGTATTCCAGGGCCAACACCTGTTTCTGTTTCTGTGTTGGCTAGTCAGTCCTTAATGGTAGACATTGTTGTGTAACCATGCTTGATTTCATTCATTCAAGTCATATATATACCAACAATCAATCACACTTTGAATGCTTTTACAAGACTAGAATTCTGTGGCATTTTCCGAACACTGATCATGTTTGACAGTGTCCCGTGCTCGTCAGAATGGTGCAAACATGTGTATCCTTTGCTCTTTAGTACTGTCATTGCTAAGAAACAGGACGGCTACTATACAGCACTGAACAGAAGCATAGTTGTGCAGACGGGCCAACTTTGGCCGCAGAAGGTTGGGAGATTTCAGTGCTGTCATGCTGGCTTGCTTGACAACTTGAATAAAACTTTGCTAGTTGTTGTAACATTTATTTTGGTATCTAGATGCCTACAGCTGTTGTTTACGCAGATAGTAGTCAGCCATGTGAGCTATTCATTCAATATATGTCCAATTTAGCGCATCCAAACTCTGCTATCTGCATGATGTAACAAAAAGAAGATGGTGGGAAAGTAAATATAAAATAATTATATATAAAATAATGTTGAAATATAAAATAAGTTTTCAGCCCAATTATGCTTGTCCAACAAAGTTGCCTACTGACTTCTCTTCCGAAGTGTAACTAGTCATGTTTTGGTTTTTAGCTGCATCTTAATAGGTTTGGTTTGCTGAAGCCTGTTCTACATTCTTTAACAATGAAATGGTTGAAATTTAATTTGCTTTGCAAAGCTACAAAAAAATATTTAAAAAATTTAAAATTAGTTCTCACATTTAATTGCCAATATTTTTTAACAACAGTTTAAAGAAAATAAAATTAGCATATAATCAGAGAGATTCTTAATTAGTCAAGGGTGGCAACTATTGCTCCGCTTCAACAAGTTGTCTAGACATACTAAAGTTCAGAATAGTCTGATTGGATTGTTGTAACTCAAAAATGTGTCTTCAAAAATAAATAATACCAAAAATATTCAGGACAGACACCATTGGGCTTCTACAGTAGTAAGCCACTGTGACGACATTTTAGTTTACCAAAATGGCGCCCATAGTGCCGTACTTCCGTGCTTCCATACTTCCTCATAATCGACATATTTTCCGGCCAGTAATCTGTTTTGTGCGTAAAGCTCTAGAATCTGTGGTTAATACCATGATTGATGCTCTTTGAAAGCTTAAGTGCGAGGATTTGTACACCCTGGTGTGTATTTGTAAGTGTGTGTCTGTGTAAGTTAGTGAGTGTTGCCGTGCTTCCTTTTGTTGTGTGACTTGAGAGGTCACCTTGTCTTCCATCCCATGCTGTCTTCCTTCCACAGAGCTCTGTGGCAGCGAGGCGTAAGCGCTTGAGAGCTGTCAGGTGTCTGCTCTCTGCTCTTAAGCCGCCATGGAGGCCAGCCAAGCATCCAGACAGGAACACACACTATGTCTGTTACTCAAGATGCACAAACACACACACACACACAGCCAAAAATGTGCCACGCACACACGTAGGTACCAGATAATGGAGTTCACTCCTAAGGTGAACTCCCTTACCTAGGTTGAAATTCATGCTCTCTCCCCTGTTCCTGCCTCCAGCCTCATCTTTTCACCTATTAGATAATGAATGACGCTAAGTTCTGGCATAGTTGTTTACGTCTCAGCATGTGTCTAAGAACTAAAAGAGAAAGTGTGCAAATGCTAACTGAACAGGAGACAGAAACTCACTTTCAGTATTATTTTCGCTGCCTCATAGCAGTTAGCATTAGCTGCCGGTTTGCTATTTGGTCGATGTTGTAGTGTACTGGGCTATGGGTTGAAATGCTATGGAATTTTCTTTTAATTTATTACAGCAGGAGGCAGTATTGTAGAGCCAACACCTGTTTGTTTCTGTGTTGGCCAGTCAATCCTTAATGGTAGACGTGGTTGTGTAACCATGCTAAACATGATTTCATTTAAGTTTTTAAGAGATTTTTAGAAATATACCTACAATCAATCACTGTCACAAAACAAGAATTCTGCGCAGTCCTACGATTCATGTAGTAGTACTGCTGCTGTTTTCTGGATTTGTTCCATCATTTCCAGGGTCAAACTTGATATAAGTGTTTGCCAGTTAGGCCTACCTTGTGCTGTTCTACTGCAGCCTGCTGCACTCTCATTCTGTTATACAATATGCTCAGGTCTTTAGGACACACTTAAATCCACTGTGATCCACAAGGACAAAAACACAGAACACTTGAATCGAATGGATGTATATATATTTAACTTGGCAATCATTCCAATCAAAATTCTTGTAGCCTCACTTACAGCTGAACTACTGCTACTGTTGAAAAACTCAATCTACTAATTTCCAGCACTTCAACTGCCAAACATCTGACCATAGCTGCACTTAAAAGGCTGAATTGAATGTTTGATTCTTGGAATCTCAACACCTTTCTTCCTGTTGCTCAGACAAGCCATGTGTGTCATCATACACTGGAAATTGCATAACCACTAAAGCCCATCACCAGCATTGTTCTTTATATGGCCACGATTAACAGCGTTTGATGACTGGTGTGGAAAAAAAATAGCTTTCACTGGGTCTGAGAGGTGCTGAGATACAAAACTCACCTGAATATTCTCTGACAGCTGTTTGTTTTTGTAGTAGTGCTCATCAGTGTGTTGTCTGTTGAGAGGTTTCAAGAAGTCTAACAACCTTCAACATCACTGAGAATGAAAAGCAATACAAACAGTGTCCTCACTTGGACAAACATCTTAGCTATTTAGTTGCATTGAATTTTGTCATTTACAATCGGTTTTGCGTTTGTTGTTTTTCATATAATGTGCATTTAATTTTTGTGTCTGTACTCTGAGTGTGACAAGCATGTGCCCTGAGGCTTATCATCCCAACTATGCTTAATTGCTCTTTTCAAGCAGCAGCAAAGAGTTTTTAATCAAAAACTATTCAGAGAACTTAAATAGAGAACAGAAACTCAGTAGACTTACTTTGCTAATGCAGTGTGCACTGCTGAAAGCTAAAGATTCATTTTGGAAAAAAAAAAACCTCTGGCCCTGCACTCGCGACAATATTTTTTTTCTTTTCCGGGTTAAAAAAAAATGCGTCCACACAGACCATATCATACAGAAATTGGTTGTTTCAATGTACAAACACATATTTCTGAAGGTAAAATAGCACAATTTGTCTGTGTTTGTGTGTGTGTGTGTGTGTGTGTGTGTGTGTGTGTGTGTGTTTGTGTGTATGAGAACAGTTTGTGTGCGTGTGTGTGTGTATGTGTGTGTGTGTGTGTTGGTGTGTATGAGAGAGTTTGTGTGTGTACGTGTGTGTGTGTGTGTGTGTACGTGTGTGTATGTGTGTGTGTGTGTGTGTGTGAATTAGCCAGGCCCTCCCCTGGTGTGCCAGTAAAGAGCTGAGTCTTGAGAAGCTGAATGGTGCAGCACAGCAGGTGGGGAACACCAGGCTTCGGTCGTGCCTAAAGGTAAGATGTAGCGTTTGATCACCACCTTATACAACATCAGAAGAAGGTGCAGGTCACAAACACACACAAACAGAGAGTGAGAGAGACACACAGTCAAAGCACACACCCCAACATTTAGCAACACACACACTCACACACATCCTGTCAGAAAGGGAAACGTACACACACACACAAACATGTTAGATTTTAATGTGTGGTGAAAACTAGAGGGAAAAAAGTATAGACTGCAAGTTTGATGTCATATTAAAAGCGCCAGTGGCTGAGTCATGCTTCAGGGACAGAGCTGTCAAGCTAATGAAGGTGCACTGCAATGAGACAAGATGACAGCCTTTCACCTTCTCTCTCTCTCTTGCTCTCTCTCACACTTTCCTCTCTCAGACACTCTCTTTTCCTCGAATCTCTCTCAGGCTCTCTCACTTTCTCTCTTTCACATTATCTGCAGCTCCTTTAGTGTCTTGTTCTTTATACTTGTCTCTTTTTCACACTATCAATACTTTACTTTCTCCCCCAGAATTCTCCCCCCCCCCCCCCCCACCCCCCCGTTTCTGTCATCTTTGATTGATCGTATTCAACATGAGTGTTGTTCTGTAAGCACCTGAGGGAGCTGCTACACTACACTTGCCAGAAATCAGACTCTTTGGAGAGGGTAGGGGAAGAGGAAGTGAAATTGGACTTTCTTTTATGAAGGCCAATGAAACAAGAGGCAGAGATCAGTAAATTGGGCTTTTTTATGAAGGCCAGTGAAATGGGAGGCTGATACTGAATCAGTGAATTGCAACTTTGATGTTTGGAATTGCAAAAGACCGGAGGGACGGGATCAAACTCTGATCGGCGTGAAAGATTAGGTCCCAAACATCAGCACTCGCAAGCTGCATAATAAACACATTCCTTTCAAACACACACACATGTGTACACACACACACACACACACCTAACCACAGAGGGAGAGAGAGACTTGTCCAATTACTAAAAACAAACTGACAAAGGCAGCTCATGGAACTTTTAATTGCCAAACGCATATCAATGTACAGCCAAGGTTATGGCCACTGAAAGACTAGGACCTCCCATGAGCTTTTACAGCCGTCTAAAGATCATGATGTCTCTCAACAGGTTTGGTGGTCAAACACATTCCCTTGCAAATTCCCTCTTCTCACTTAAATGCAAGACTGGTCATTTTGCTCAGTTTGCCATTTTGAGGGGGACCTCCCCCCTGCTCTTGGCCTTCGTTTGTAATCCCAAAAAATCTAAATCATAATTAAGGGTGTGTTTATTCCTCAAGCACATTTATATATTTATAAAATTTTGTATTTATATATTTATATATAGTTACTCTTGTTCTGGCAGTCCTGTTGCCCTGAAGACCTTTGCCACTCCTCTGAGAGTACCTGCCAAAGCCACCGTTGGGGTGGGAGGCAAGCGAAGCACCCTGAAAGGACAGGGGGAAGGAGAGAAGAGAAGAGAAGAGAGGGGAGTAGAAGGGAAGAAAAATGAAAGGGAGGAATTAATTATGCCCAGACAATTAAACTGGATCTCCCAGGGCTTTTTTATGTTCTGTTTGATATTCTGTTGTGGCATAAAATTGTTTCTGTCACTCACATATTGATTTAATTGTCTCGTTCCTCTGTGTTAATTAACAAGGCATGACAAGCATGCCGGCGAACCCTGCTGCCAGAGGTTGCCACCTCAGAGAAAGATAGGAGGTGTGTGTGTGTGTGTGTGGGTGTGTGTGATTAAGCATAAAATCCCAAGAAAACCATAACTTCCAAAATCATCAGCAGCTGCCAAAACTTTCATACAGTAATAGTCTCTGACACATTTCAAAGGTCCACTGAGACTCTCACAATCCAAGCGTTTCATATGTCCATACATCAAGGTAAACTAACTGTATGTGGAAAGACAAACACAAAGAAAGATGAACATGCAGAGAGACATAGATGAGTAAAGAAACTATATGTTTTAAGGTATTAGAGAATACCACAACTGACTAATTCTACATGCAGAGATGACTGTCTATCACTTGGTATAGGTGAGTAGCTGTATCATCTTTTTTAGGAAGATCACTCATGAAAAAGAAGTTTGTTTAAAATAATTGTTTATTTAATAATATAATACCAGCTTTTGGATTTATTATCTAGACTTAGTAATAAACAAATAATAATAATAGTAAATCACAGGTAATTGATGTAGCCTATTATGTGTGTTGAAATAAATATCACTGGCCATTATATGTGCACATGTTCAACTGTATACAAATATCAGTACAATTAAAGTAAAGGTGGATGCAAACAATGACAGCCCAGGGAAGGTTACAAAGATTTTCAAAAAGAAAATAATATAATTATTTTAAGTATAAAAAATAATTAAAAAGATATATATATATATATATCTTTTTAATTAAATCTTCAATGGGGCACAACTGGAAGGTCACTTGGACTTGGACTTGGGTTGGTTTTACCTTATTATATGGCAGAATTGCCCATTACAATGAGAAAAGAATATCTTCCTTTACTGCACTATTGGGAGGCTATGGAACACAGCGGACAACAGTGGGGAATGAAGCTTTCACCAGCCTGGTGGATGAACACCAGTTGAGGTGAATAGTCCCTCACCCTTCTGTCTCTCTCTCTTTCTCTCTCTCTCTCTCTCGCTCTCTCTCTCTCTCTCCATCCTCTCATTGCTCTTACCTCTTCTCTGCAAAATTTCCCTACCATAACTCCATTGCTGCTTCTCCAGTTCGGCCCCTCTTTACCTCACCCGTCCTCTTCCCTCTCCCTCTCCTCCTCCTCTTACCTACTCCTCCATTTTTCCTCTCTCCATTGCTCCTCTACTCCTCCTGTATGCCATTGGGACCAGAGCAGATGGTGTGGACGGCCGATCAGCACTTTCCAGTGCCTGAAATTAATTGGAGTCTATTTCCACCCAGCCACTGATCCTTATGCCACCACTGGCATATGCCAGCCTGTACATGATGGGAAAACTAATGGCCCTGTCACAAGGGAGAGGCAGAGGGGATTCTGTGGGGTCTTAAGTGATAAGATAACCAACTCTCAGCCACTGGAGAATTATGGGAAGTTTTGGAACTGTGTGAAGTGTAGGCTGCATGTTTGGGTTTGTCTGTCTGTCAGTGTGGTGGTATGTGCTGTGTGTGTGTGTGTGTGTGTGTGTGTGTGTGTGTGTGTGTGTGTGTGTGTGTGAGGAGAGAGAGAGAGAGAGAGAGAGAGAGAGAACAGGAAGTTTAGGAGGTTGCCTGATTATCCAGTAATTTTCCAGTGTACACTTGTGGTTTTGTGTGTCAGAGAGAGAGAGCAAGAAAGAGAGAGTAAGTGTGAGTGCATACGCACATTGTATTCCAGTTGTGTGTTTGCGTGCAGATTTGGCTGTTTGTGTGTGTTTGTGTACAGGTACAAGGGTTTTTTTTGTGCAGAGGTGCCTGGTCTGAGTGCCTCAGCATTTTGCCCTGTGAAAACTTTGTCTTCAATCCCAGCCATGTCCCTAGCCAGCACACACATCTGGTTAATTACCCCCCACCCCATCCCAAACACACTTATTGGAACACATGGAGAAATTCAATTAGCCCCATCCACGGCCTGAGTGGTGCCACACAAAAGCCAGCTAAGGGGGGTGAAAGCTTGGGCATCCAGCAGGCAGATGGGCCTCATTCAGAGACGAGCATTACGCTCTCTGTTCAAGGTGATAGTGCTGACATATCACAGAGAGCTGCATCCACACACATACACACAATCGACGTGTGACACATCATTCACATGCTAATCAGGCTGTTATCTGTTCTATTCTATGTTTTTGTTCTTTGTCAGATTTGCACCCCTCCCCTGTTTCCCTCACTGGCCTTTCTTTCTCAGGGTCTGTTTACCAGTCATCCACAAAAGGTGGTTATTGCATTTGCTAATGTAACCAGATGTCCTGTCCTGTCCATGATGGCATCTCAGT